>JARYGA010017609.1:0-23967 GCA_030545235.1 Helianthus tuberosus
CATGATTCTTAAGTTGTCTAGATGCATATGCTATAACTTTTTGGCGTTGCATCAATACACATCCATAACCTAACTTAGAAGCGTCACAATAGACTATAAAGTCTTCAGTTCCTTCAGGTAACGCTAGTATGGGTGCGTTGGTTAGTCTTTGCTTAAGAATTCTAAAAGCTTCTTCTTTTTTGGTCCCCATTCAAACTTAACAGATTTACAGGTTAGCTTAGTTAAGGGAATGGCTATTCTAGAAAAATCTCGAATAAACCTTCTATAATAACCAGTCAATCCTAAGAAACTTCTAACCTCAGTTGGTGACTCAGGGGTTTTCCATTTGGTAATCGCCTCGATCTTGGTGGGATCCACATGAATTCCTTCATGATTGACTAAATGCCCAAGAAATTATACCTGTTCTAACCAAAACTCACACTTCAAAAACTTAGCATAAAGCTTTTCTTTTCTCAATAAACTTAGAAGTGCGTGCAAATGCTTTGCATGTTCCTCTTTACTCTTCGAGTAAATGAGAATATCATCTATAAAGACAATTATGAATTTATTCAAATATGGCTTACATATTCGGTTCATCGTGTCCATAAATGCAGCTGGGGCATTGGTTAAACCAAATGGCATGACAGTAAATTCATAATGGCCATACCTTGTTCTGAAAGCGGTCTTAGGAAGTCCTCTTCCTGTACCTTTAATTGATGATATCCTAATCGTAAATCTATTTTAGAGAAAAATCGAGCTCCTTGTAATTGATCAAACAAATCATCGATTCTCGGTAATGGATACCGATTTTTTATCGTGACTTTGTTCAATTCGCGGTAGTCAATGCACATACGCATTTATCCGTCCTTATTCTTGACGAATAAGATCGGTGCTCCCCATGGCGATGAGCTTGGCTGTATGAATCCTTTCTCCAACAATTCGTCAAGCTGTTTCTTTAGTTCCTGCATTTCTACGGGTGCCAAACGGCATGACAGTAAATTCATAATGGTCATACCTTGTTCTGAAAGCGGTCTTAGGAAGTCCTCTTCCTGTACCTTTAATTGATGATATCCTAATCGTAAATCTATTTTAGAGAAAAATCGAGCTCCTTGTAATTGATCAAACAAATCATCGATTCTCGGTAATGGATACCGATTTTTTATCGTGACTTTGTTCAATTCGCGGTAGTCAATGCACATACGCATTTATCCGTCCTTATTCTTGACGAATAAGATCGGTGCTCCCCATGGCGATGAGCTTGGCTGTATGAATCCTTTCTCCAACAATTCGTCTAGCTGTTTCTTTAGTTCCTGCATTTCTACGGGTGCCAAACGGTAAGGTGCTTTGGCAATTGGTGTCGTTCCTGGTAGCAGGTGGATTCTGAATTCAACTTCTCTGTCTGGCGGTAGCCCTGGTAATTCTTCTGGAAATACATCTGAAAATTGGGATACTACTGGAATATCCTTTAGTTCTTTTCCTTTTGTGTTAATGATTATGGAAATCAAATACACTAATGATCCTTTTTTTACATAACTGGTTGTTTTCTTCACATAGATGAATTCTGTGGATCTAGAGGGCTTATCTCCTTTAATTGTGATATTTTCACCTCTTGGTGAATTTACTTGGATTGACTTTTGATCACATAAAATACTGGCTTTATTGGCTATTAACCAATCCATTCCTAATACAACATCAAATCCTGCCAGATTCATTGGGTAAAGGTTTGCAATAAATTTTTGATTTAAAAATTCTATTCTTGCTCCCAGCAAGATCTCAGAAATCTTAATGGTTTCTCCGGTTTCTCCATTTGCTGTTTCTACGAGAGATTCTTGTGGGAGTTTAGTTAATGATTGATTGAGAAGTTTGCAAAATGAAGTATTAATAAAACTTTGGTTTGCACCAGAGTCAAATAATACTTTAGCAAAAACATCATTAACTAAAAACGTATCGGCGATCACATCCGGGATCATCTTTGCTTTTTCTGCAGTCAGAACAAATGCTCTAGCATTTTTAGTAGTCTTGTTGTTCGGAGCTGGAGTTAGTTTTGGACAGTTTGGCTTAATATGACCTTGTTCTCCACAGTTGTAGCATATCCTGTTGTTAGGCTTCTTCCTGCAGTCTTCCTCCTTGTGTCCACATATTTTGCAAAAATTGCAATATATAGAGCATCTTCCAGAATGCTTCCTTTTGCAATACTTGCAGTAGGGTGAAGAAGTAGAACCTACATTTTTCCCACGATTGGAATTTCCTAAATGAAATTCTTAGGTAAGTTTCTGAGCTAGGTTCCTCATCTGGTTTTCTTCTTGTGTACGCACTAACTCATCAGTCAAGGTGTTTGCTAGTTCTACAGCTTCTTCTATAGTTTGAGGTCTAGCCGCCTTGACTACATGCCTAATTTCACTGATTAATCCCCAGATGTAGCGGGAGATTAATACTGGTTCAGGTGATGCAAGGGTTGACACTATTCTAGCATATTCAAAGAATAAAGTAGTGTATCCCTTACTATCCACGCCAGGCATTCTAAGGTTTAAGAACTTATTTGCTATCTGTTCTTTTTCATTGGGAGGGCAGAATTTCCTTTCTACCATATTTTTAAATTCCTCTCATTCCATATTGTAAATCTTGTCACTTCCCCTAGACTGGAGGATGGCGTTCCACCATTCTAAGGCTGAGTTTTTAAACAGATTGGAGGCAAACATTATCTTATCTTCTTCTGCGCACTTGCTTATTTTTAAGGTTGCCTCAGTCTTTTCTATCCAGCGTAGAGCTGCAATGGCCCCTTCATTGCCTGAGAATTCTATTGGTTTACAGGACCAGAATTCCTTATAAGAACAACCATGAGACATGGTTCTTCTTCTTTTGGGAATGTGCACTTGAAGTATGGGTCCATTGTTTATGCTGTGACTAGGTTCCGTATGGGTTCGTTTACTTCCATTACCACTTTTATCATTACTTTCCGCATCCCTAACATTTTGGATAATAGCTGGCATGGCATCTCTAATTCCATGGGTTAAAAGGTGTCGAATTTCACTATTATTTACTTGATTTTCATTATTCTGGTTTTCTGGATTTGCTGCGTCGACCATCTGAATTTTAAACAATTACCAGATATTAATATCACAGGACAATACTCAATTCAAACAATCACACGGCAAGCATGTTGATCAAAATCGTCGAGCGTTGCGACTTACTCTATTTTATAGTATGCATCTATAATTATTACAATACAACTTTAATAAAAATACAATACTAATATGCATCACTAACCACTAGGTGGTCTATACTACAACATATATATTATCATATTTTTTTTATTATTCTTTTTCTTTTTTCTTTTTTCTTTTTTCTTTTTTTTTTCAAACCTACACACATATTATATATATATTATATTCTTATTATTATTACTAATGATAGGGGTTCATCCAAAAATCTATATTACGCTCGTTGTATTTCCAGACGAGTCGTTCCCCTATTTGCCTCATTCTTTCGCTTTCTTCTAAAATCTCCTCACCAAAGGTTCAGAGTTCTTGCACATTCTCTGCATTCATTGGGGGTGCATGTGCTGGTACTGGATCTGGGTACTGTAGCATGGGTTCTTCCTGAGGATATGGATTCTCTAGGATTTCCCTAATGTATTCATCATTATCATAATAGGGATCTAGAGGGTCCAGACCTGGGTAAGCCGCTAAGTTTGGCATGGGTTCCTCCGATATTGGATAGCGTTGCTGATAATCCCTATGATCGTCAAACCACGGGTTGTAGTCTGGGTCTTAGGGATTGGGTGCTGGTACTCTAGGTATCTCAGTTGGGTCAAAATCAGGCATTGGGATCTGGGTTATTTTCAATTTCCATTGGCTGGGTGGGAAACAGTGGCAAAGGCTGGGGTGCTATGAGTTGCTCCAGGTTAGGGTCGGCAACTGTGGTTGCTAGGATATGGAAATTTGCTAGACTCCTATTAAGTATATCCTGGGTGTGAGCATCTGTTTCTCTCTTGGCGGCTGTTATAGCACGTTGTTGTTGTAACTTTTTCATTCTCTTCCTACGTTCATGCGCTCCCCTACTGAACCATCATCTCTTTTTAGGAGGGAATGGCTCTTCTGACTGAGCCTTAAACACGAATATCCCATCTTCATTGTCAGCTGAATACCCCGAGAGGGTAGGCTGTGAAGAGGTACCTTCGTTTTGAGGTGAGCTAGACAACTGACGATAGGCGTCGGAAGGTCCTTGGTCGCTCATGTTGTAAACTAACAAATAGTCAAATAACACACAAAAATAAAATACAGATACGCACGTATTTCTGTAGATAATTTCCTAACATTTTAAATAATATCTTGGTGTCAGCAGAACACTTATGTGGCTCAATCAGTGGCTTAGCTCTGATACCACCTTCTGTCGCAACCCCCGTCCCCTATCTGTCCCGGGAACGGGCGGTCGCGAGACCAGATTTAGTGGTATCGGTGTTTATCATTTTGGCAGCGGAAATTACATCAGGACCGTAGTTAGGAAATATTTTATCAGAGTAAAATACCACACTTTTATAATATTAAACACATGGGAAATTCCCAAGTTTCAAGTACACACATTTTCATAGGGATAAACCCTATTTTATTTAATAAAAACATCTCTTTATTTAGGTAACTTTTATAGCCACTTTTCCAAGCCTTCGGTGCTGTCCAGCTGGCTTCTATTTGGCTTTTACATTTTGTTACCTGAAACGCGTTTAAAAACATTTTGTCAGTGGGAAATACTGGTGAGTGAATCCCAGTTTAATCAATAAGAGTGTTATCCTTTAACAGTATTGAGAGCAATTACAATGTTTATTTCTACACAATTACTCATTCAGTACTGTCAATCCTGACTGGTGGGTCATATTACACATTGACTAACTCTTTGTCCAATGGTAACGTGTTCCACATTTTGTATACAAAACCACAACATACCGGCAGTAATTGAAGAATTACAAGACTCAATCACTACTAATCACATTGTAAATTATTTAAAGTTTTGTAAAAACAGTTTGTAAAAAGGTTTACAAAAAGGAGATTACCCACATTGATGTCTTAGGGTTTTCCTTTAAGATTTCATGGTGATTATCTATTAATTACACAAATGCACATGCGTTAGTATAATAACCCAATATTTACATTAGTAATACCTTTCCCGAGACGGCATTCCAACGACTACGTCGGGCAGAACCACGACAGCCGTTACGGAACCCTAGATCAATCGGGCAGCGTATCTAATAAGTAACCGGGGGTTATGATACTTACAACGAGGCAGAACTTCGTTATTTAGGGGGTATTATGCCCAGGTATAGTGCCTACTATATAGAAATTGAGAGAGAATTCGAGGGAATTGAGCGACGTAAATTGAAGGCTGAGGGCCTTCTTATATAGGGATGTTCGCCGACCCTGTCGTACCCCGCGACGGAAACAGGGGGCGTCGCGCCCCGCGACGTAGGGGGTGTAGGCCCTAGCCTTGCCCACTCAGCGGCTAGCTTTGCCACGCACACGACATGTGGCAGCTCCGGCTGCCGCCGCTTGTCCAGGAGGTCGCGGCCCGCGACGACTCAAGGTCAGTCTGTCGCGCCCCGCGACAGCTTATTTTTATTGTTTTTATTTTTTTTAAATATATAAGGTATTTTGGGCTTGGTTTTCGCATACGGGATATATTTTAGGACATATAGGGACACCTTAAATATATTAGGGATGTTGAAAAATATTTAGGAGGGTTGTTATAGCATCAAAAGTGAAACGCCCAAAATTTCTCAATGGTCAAACATCATGTAAAAACGCTAAAATTTTGAACTTTCGTAACTTAATATAAATTTTGACCAATTCTAACATATTTAATGTATAAACTTTAAACTTACTTACAAAAGACATAAACATTTAAAATGACATTTACAATCCAAAAGTAGTTTGACCCATTGACACTAAACATAAACCGGAAGCGCGTAAAGGGCATCATGGAGTGTGTTCGTTCCGACGGCTTTACCTACATCACAACAACAAGAATCAACATTAATTCTACATGTATGCACCACATATTAACTTCCAACTATTAAATTCGCATTCGTTATTTTACTTCCATAATCCAACCCATTCTCATTAATTTACTTATATAAACATTCTTTAATATCTTATTCTAGTTGTTTGGCGTATTCCCTACGTTCCGATTAGATAACATTCCAACATATATTTTATTCGTACGACCCGTTCATACGGTTCGACTACATAGCATTCCAACATACATTCTATTAGTACGACCCGTTCATATGGTTCGACTACATGAAATTCCAACATACATTCTATTAGTACGACCCGTTCATACGGTTCGACTACATAGCATTCCAACATACATTCTAATAGTATGACTCGTTCATACGGTTCGACTACATAGCATTCCAACACACATTCTATTAGTATGAACCGTGACGGTTCGACCACATATCATTCCAACATACATTCTATTAGTGCGACCCGTTCATACGGTTCGACTACATAGCATTCCAACATACATTCTCTTAGTGCGACCCATTCATATGGTTCGACTACATAGCATTCCAACATACATTCTATTAGTACGATCCGTTCATACGGTTCGACTACATAACATTCCAACATACATTCTATTAGTGTGACTCGTTCATACTGTTCGACTACATAATATTCCTTTACTTTCTCATTTTTCTAACCATTCCTTAAATGTTCAACACATCGAATTACCATGTTTTACACTACCACTTTCGAACTAGAATTTATATAATGAGACTAACATTCATATTCTACATTAAGGATAGACAAAGTTCATAAGAACTTACCTTTGTTTTGCGTTGCTTGCGAACCGGATTAACTTGTACCTTCTTCCTTCACGCCTACAATTTCACATTCAACATTCTTTCAATCTCATGCTTTTATCTCACATTTATATTAACATAGTGAGCTAACAACTCATCATTTCACCAATTCTAATCAATTACCATCATGTGCATATGAAATCATCAACATTACATAAGAACCAATACTCAAGCATTTCATCAAACACATGGTGTGCATAACATTAGCAAAGCATAATGTACAAGTATCTTATGCATAACCTCACAAGATCATCAAATTCAACTAATTTCATATAATATTCATTCATAATCAATTTCATCTATCAAATACTCATTATAAACGACTTCATACATAATCATTACACTAATAGTACAAAATTCATCATTACACTTCACAAGATCCTTACTTCAAGTGGGTTTCCACTTTTAATCATCAATTCAGCCAAATTTAAACATAATTCATGTTCTATGTGGTGTTTATAACCCTTACTCATGCTAATTTCACATAATTTCATGGATTGCTTGAAACCTATTTCATACAAGATCATAAAAACATAAAATTCCACTTACCCTATGCTTTAGTGTGCTTAGATGATCATGAAATCAAAGACATGCATGAATTTTAATCAGTTTTCATCCTTCAATTGGCTGCATTTTCATTGTGTTTTCATGGGTATTTTTCACCCTTCTTCTTCCTCTAGTCGACACCCACATCTCACCGACATTCACATTTTTTATTTTTTATAACACTAAGTTTTCATATTACACTTTCAGCCCTTCATATTTTAAAACATGTCACTTTAATATCAAACTATTAAGTAGGTTACCTTTCACCACATTAACTTTGTTCACACTTAAACAATAAAAGTTTATAATTATCATTGTCGATTTAAGACATCATGCGTAAAACATTATGTAGGTTACCTTTCACCACATTACCTTTATACAACTCGCGTATATACTATCTTGCTCCAACCCCTACATAAGGCTTTAATCACACAACCAATATAACTGTGTATTAATACTTATATATATATGTAACTCATATTACACCCAAGGTGTTATATGCAACTACACACGCTATCACATTCCACAACTGTCATACATACATCAGTCCTTCTAGCATTGCAGTACAAAAGCAAATATCTAACATTGTACCACAATGGATAACTCTACCTATATACCCACTAAAGTTCCGTTACATACGAGGTTATAAGCTTATTACACATGCCATTCCATTCGACGTATGAGTTACATTAAACTAGGTACAACCATTCATTCAATAATTTGTTTACACTTTACCTCATAGGGTTGTCCTATAAAACGAACCAAGAATCCTTACATATACAAACTATAACTCGTGACATTTTTCGAGAGGTTTACCTTCTAATAAATCCTCACATGTGTTAGGAAACCCAACTAGGGGTAGAATTCATTCAAATATCCATTCATTTACTCACTTAGTCCAAAATTTCTTGCCATAGCGTTATCCCATCTTACATTCTTTGCAAGGCTTACTTGTGGCAAAATATCTTTTATGCCACATTCCACTCAATTATTCTTTATTTAACATTCTACTCAATCATTCTTTATGTAACATTTCACCTTTCTAATAGTTAGGCATTCTAATGTTTTCATTCTAACTTCCTTCAACATTAACCTTTCAAATCTTCCATACGATTCTTTCTAATTATTTTAAAGTTGGCATACTAAGCATTTACCCTGCTTTGTTACAAGTCCTTACTTTCCTTTCTACAACCCATTTGTTTTCGATATGCGGGTCGACTCATACAATCTTCCCACAACGACACTTTAAGACATCTAATAACTATCCTTTGCAATAAACAAGAATTTAGAGCCGCTCTAATTTCCTGTATTGATATGAAGTTTATAATTCAATTGCCAGCATAATAAGTCATTTACTTCTGCTTTCTAAGTTACTAACCATAGTTGTTCCTTCACTATACCGTTAGTAACGATAACGCTCATCATGAGCCTACTACTCAATCCCTCTATTATTATTATCATCATTCTTTCTAATCGCCTCCTTCGTGACGTAAAATTCTGACTACCAATATATGTGTGTGTGTGTGTATACATACGCCATAGACATTTAGTAACTCCATTCCTATTAATTGCTTGTATTTTCAAACATTCACAAATTTCTTTCGTATGCAATATCTATTTATCTACCTTACTATGACAAATTTAATGTTTTACTTCCAAACCATATTACATGTTCAACTTCGTTAATTAAAACTCATGGCTTTTGGTCATTGCCCTTTCCATCCCCACACTATGGACTAATTCGCACATTTGTATTTACTTGTTAATTTTCAGATATACTTATGTAAGTGTTGTTCTTGCCATGCCTTGCATATTTTTTTTTTATCTTTCCGTGGTTAAAATTAAGCCACTTGTTAGGGTCTCAACCCGTTAGCCAACCCGTTTCTTTTGAAATCGTTTACTAATATGTCCAACAGGTAATTATGCTTACATGTTGGGCCAACATCTTTCATTTTGGTAAATCATGCATATCTTTCAAACTCTATCTATTTCTTTCTTGCAATTCATGCATATATTTCGAACGTTCAAGTTCTATGTCTCTTTCTCGAATTCTTTTTTTTTACACAATTGTATTCTACCTTTCTTTCTAGTTGTTAATGCATACCCTCCCTTTTTATTATGGAATGTTCTGGATTACCCGAGTGTCTTACATCCTCTTTTCCCTTCTTACAAATGCTCACTAGCTTCCCACGTTTTTTTAGACATATCTGTGACGAGTTTCTGCCCGTGGGCATCCTTTCGCTAAGTTTATTTGTTTTCTTCACATCGATTTCTTTACCTTCTCATCTCGTTTCAATTCGGACATACTTACTATCATTTTACCATTTCTTTCAAAAATCTCTACCCCTGTCGGTACTTAAATCATTCATCAAGATCTTAGCCAATTATCCATTCTGACCCTCACGAGTACAATAACCACATGACCTAACAACAAATTTATTGACTATTAATATTTAGTTGGACATCGACTTTTTTGGGAAGGGATAAACATATTTAAATTAGTTTTGACATATATATAACTAGATTATAGACCCCGTGTATTACACGGGTTTGAGGATAAAATTTTTTAACTTAATAATGATACACAATTTTTTTAGCAATGCTCATATACACGACCGATATAGGTGTCAGATTTACTTTTTTAATCAAATATCACAAATATATGGTAACCATACCATATTTACTATGGCAACTATTTCATTTCCTTAATTACGTGATTTTATTGGCTTTTCTAAACTATATTGCACGTTTCTAATTTTTTTAACTCACGAAACACTCTTATAATTATATCCAATCATTTTTAATAAGTCGTCCATAATATAATAATTATGTTCTCATCTTACTATCCGGTCTATTATGGAGTTGCTAAGCCAATGTAGATACATGTTTGCTTTATGCTACTACTACTATTTTTTTACACAACTTGGCTTTGTTATGATTTGATTTGATTCTGGTTATATTTTCGTTATATATAACATTTACATATTGTTATAACTTTTTTATAAGTATATTTTATTTTTTCTCAGATATAAAAACCATAACATCAAAGTGGTTAATTATGAAATTGCAATTGACCATATATTAAGATTTAGATGAAGTCACGACCAGAAATAAAGTTTCATGATTTACTATCTCCATTGCCCCTCAAGTTGCATGGTTGAGAATAATTTATTTAAGTAAATTTGTGCATACATTATTATTAAATTATATAAATTTAATCCTCAAACCCGTGTAATACACAAGTTTATAACCCTGTGTAATTAATAGTAAAATTTTTAATAAAACTTATATCAAACATATACTAAAATAAATATGTTGCGACACTATATTCAGAATTTTATAGAAGTTGTTCTAAAGTTATAAAAGGAAAAATAAATAAATAAATGTGATCTTGGAATCTTTAAATACAAAAAAATTAAAATATATAAATTAATAATAAAATAAATCACACAAATAAATATCCTAATCTAAATTTACTTACATACATTATCTTAATTTCCCTTTAAATCCTTTATATTAGTTATAGAAAATTATTAATTAAATTTGAATTTATACTTTTATCTCTAACTATATTAATTAATATTATAATAATTTGTGTATAAAAAAATTAATATGTAATATTATTATTAAAAGTGGGGAGGCACCAGAGAGTGACACGTGTACAAAAAGATTTTTGTTTATTAGTATAGGAAGATCTTTCTAGCTTACGTTCGTAACTTTATTAGCGTTATTTAATATTAACAGTTTAAGCATATCTAATATTAACGCTTGTAACTTTATTGATTGTAACTTTATTATGCTTATCTAACATTCTCCTATATATTAAGAAGGAAAGGTTTTGAACAGTAATAATAATAATATAATATAAGTCTATTATAATAAACATAGTTTTTTTAATTATTTCTACTATTTTCTTTACTTTTTAAGTTAGATAAACTTTTGTTAACTAACACTGGTATCGAAAATACCAATACGGTTATCGTTACATGAAGGTAAAAACTGACACCAGCCTGGTACAGAAAACACCAAAAGTCGGTATCGAATTGATTTTGAAAATCTTTTAGTTCGAAAAATTCGGTACTGCTAGCCGGTACCATTTGCTCATCCCTGATCACGAGTGTCGTACGAACAACAACGGTACCGTTCAACTTTTTTTGTTGATTTTCTTCAACTTTTAATGATTTCTTTTTTTAGTATCAGGGGTAGGGATGAGCTCGGTGCCAACCAATACTGAATCGGTACTGGTATCGAAAATACCAGTTACGCTACCGGTATATGAAGGTAAAAACGGTAGCGAACCGGTACCAGGAACGCCAAAAGTCGTACCGAATTGGTATTTAAGATCTTTCGGTTCAGGAAATCGGTACCGGTACCCAGTATCATTTGCTCATCTCTGACCACAGGTTTCATATGAACAA
Source organism: Helianthus tuberosus (assembly GCA_030545235.1). Lineage (NCBI taxonomy): Eukaryota > Viridiplantae > Streptophyta > Magnoliopsida > Asterales > Asteraceae > Helianthus > Helianthus tuberosus. The sequence continues at coordinate 11,803 of JARYGA010017609.1, forward strand.
CATTAGTACCATACAACTTTTTGGTTGATTTTCTTTTGGTTATCTTTTAGCGTTTTTTTCCTATATTTTCTTTTTATTCTTGTAAAAGGTTTCCGTGCGCAACGCGCTTGTAATGATTTCAAAACACATGTAAACACAGACTAAACAACAAAAGACGTTCGCCACAACGTTTCGATAGTAAAAAAACTAGTTTATTTAATATTTATTCTTCTTATCTATCGGTTATGTTGTTTTTTTTAATCATATCTAACCTTTAAAAGGGTTATCCGATATCTAACCTTTAAAAGGTGGTTGAGGTTTTTTGCCTTTTAAAAAGAAAATTAGGGTTTGATTCTTTGTATTGAATAGATGATGATTAATTTGGTATAATTTAGAAAAAAAAAAGAGAGTAGAGTAACATTCTTCGTTAAAAAATAGAACTATCACTTCTTTGTTAAAATCTCTCTCTCAAAAACCCCTTCACCGGAGGCTCGACGGAAAGTGATCGTCTGGGATAGGGTGCGAGGTTCCCCGGGTTCCACACATACTGTGACTCGTGCCTTACCTCTCATCCTATCTTATTCAGTCATCTATCCCATTCGCTGTCCGGGTCTGAATAAGATACCTAACCCAAACCTATTAAATGATGATTAAATCTTGAAACAAAATTTATTTCATTAGGGTCCAATAAAATAAAATAAAATTTATAAGAATAGGTTTGTATTTCAGGTATGTGCAGTGATTTTATTTTACTCGTTTAAAATAAAAACAAAATTTTGATTTTTGAGGTGGCGTCGACGACGGCTACACCCGGCATTGGCGACGCCTTACGGAAGTTGGGGTCGAGTCAAGTTTTGCGTCAGCAAAGTTTTATGGCGTCGGGACAAAAGGCATTTCTGGGGTTGCGTCGGCGACGCAAGAAACCGGCGTCGGCGACGCAAGAAACCGGCGTCGGAGACGCCCTGTCGAAAACCTATTTCGCTGTTGTGTTAATTTTTGCCTATTTGACCCGTTTTCGAATCCCATATCGACTGAAATTGCCCAGAGACTTCCAGAAATATCATTTCTCGAACACTTTTATATTTTTAATTCCCCACATCCATCCCCGTAACCTTACCCGTTGAAAACGAGATTAAGAATGAGTTACTAAATACTTACCTCCTTTGCGTCTTGGAGCGAACACACATTCTCACGAGCTTTCGGTTTGAGTCCGAGCACTCTAACTTGTGCTCGAATCTCTCAAACCTCGGCTCTGATACCAACTTGAAACGCCCAAAATTTCTCAATGGTCAAACATCATGTAAAAACGCTAAAATTTTGAACTTTCGTAACTTAATATAAAATTTGACCAATTCTAACATATTTAATGTATAAACTTTAAACTTACTTACAAAAGACATAAACATTTAAAACGACTTTTACAATCCAAAAGTAGTTTAACCCATTGACACTAAACATAAACCGGAAGCGCGTAAAGGGCATCATGGAGTGTGTTCGTTCCGACGGCTTTACCTACATCACAACAACAAGAATCAACATTAATTCTACATGTATGCACCACATATTAACTTCCAACTATTAAATTCGCATTCGTTATTTTACTTCCATAATCCAACCCATTCTCATTAATTTACTTATATAAACATTCTTTAATATCTTATTCTAGTTGTTTGGCGTATTCCCTACGTTCCGATTAGATAACATTCCAACATATATTCTACTCGTACGACCCGTTCATACGGTTTGACTACGTAGCATTCCAACATACATTCTATTAATACGACCCGTTCATATGGTTCGACTACATGAAATTCCAACATACATTCTATTAGTACGACCCGTTCATACGGTTCGACTACATAGCATTCCAACATACATTCTGTTAGTACGACCCGTTCATCCGGTTCGACTACATAGCATTCCAACACACATTCTATTAGTACGAACCGTTACGGTTCGACTACAAAGCATTCCAACATACATTCTATTAGTGCGACCCGTTCATACGGCTCGACTACATAGCATTCCAACATACATTCTATTAGTACGACCCGTTCATACGGCTCGACTACATAGCATTCCAACATACATTCTATTAGTACGACCCGTTCATACGGCTCGACTACATAGCATTCCAACATACATTCTCTTAGTGCGACCCGTTCATACGGTTCGACTACATAGCATTCCAACATACATTCTATTAGTACGATCCGTTCATACGGTTTGACTACATAACATTCCAACATACATTCTATTAGTGTGACTCGTTCATACGGTTCGACTACATAATATTCCTTTACTTTCTCATTTTTCTAACAATTCCTTAAATGTTCAACACATCGAATTACCATGTTTTACACTACCACTTTCGAACTATAATTTATATAATGAGAGTAACATTCATAATCTACATTAAGGATAGACAAAGTTCATAAGAACTTACCTTTGTTTTGCGTTGCTTGCGAACCGGATTAACTTGTACCTTCTTCCTTCACGCCTACAATTTCACATTCAACATTCTTTCAATCTCATGCTTTTATCTCACATTTATATTAACATAGTGAGCTAACAACTCATCATTTCACCAATTCTAATCAATTACCATCATGTGCATATGAAATCATCAACATTACATAAGAACCAATACTCAAGCATTTCATCAAACACATGGTGTGCATAACATTAGCAAAGCATAATGTACAAATATCTTATGCATAACCTCACAAGATCATCAAATTCAACTAATTTCATCTAATATTCATTCATAATCAATTTCATCTATCAAATACTCATTATAAACGACTTCATACATAATCATTACACTAATTGTACAAAATTCATCATTACACTTCACAAGATCCTTACTTCAAGTGGGTTTCCACTTTTAATCATCAATTCAGCCAAATTTAAACATAATTCATGTTCTATGTGGTGTTTATAACCCTTACTCATGCTAATTTCACATAATTTCATGGATTGCTTGAATCCCATTTCATACAAGATCATCAAAACATAAAATTCCACTTACCCTATGCTTTAGTGTGCTTAGATGATCATGAAATCAAAGACATGCATGAATTTTAATCAGTTTTCCTCCTTCAATTGGCTGCATTTTCATTGTGTTTTCATGGGTGTTTTTCACCCTTCTTCTTCCTCTAGTCGACACCCACATCTCACCCACATTCACATTTTTAATTTTTTTTATAACACTAAGTTTTCATATTACACTTTCAGCCCTTCATATTTTAAAATATGTCACTTTAATATCAAACTATTAAGTAGGTTACCTTTCACTACATTAACTTTGTTCATACTTAAATAATAAAAGTCTATAATTATCATTTTCCATTTAAGACATCATGCGTAAAACATTATAATATAACATATAAAATTTGGGGTGTTACAAAAAGCCAACCAAGAATATAATGTATCATTCTCCAATCTACCTTTACTTTTAACCCATAATAGAGATGTCTCCTTGATGTCTTCGATGATCTTCAAGTTCATAATACTTACTTCCCGAAAAACCCTTTCGTTTTTGCATTTCCAAATCTTTCACAATCCGACTATCACCGCACATAATATGGCTTTCTTCTTTTCTTTAAGTCTTTTAAGCCGTGCACTTGTTGGAGGATCTCCTTGACAGTAGAGCAAGTCGCCAAGTTAGGGACATTCACCCACATGCCAATCATCCACCATAAGGATCTCGCCAATAAACACGTAACCAAAACATGGTAGTCGATTCATCCATGTATCCACATCGCGAACACAATGTATTTGGTATTGAAACGCCCCGCCTTACTAGTGCATCCATTGTCGGTATCTTTCGATCCACCGCGCGCCACACGAAAACGTTAGCTTTTGGAGTGGCCCACTTACATCATCTAAACACCGCATCGTCGTTACCCATATTACCTGTAAGCCTCAATTCTTCCTTCACTTTTTTAACTGTAAAAACTGAATCATTATTTGAATCCCAACCCCAAGTATCCTCTTGTACACTAAACTTCACTTCTCTTAGAGATTGCATGAGCTTCAAAAACAACCCCAAAACCTCTACTGTATGCGGTTAACTATATCATAAGTTCATATAAAGTTCTTAGGTTATAATTGACCTGTAGTACCAACCTACTTTTAGCTCAACCCTTAATTCCTAATTTAACCTTACCAATCTTAAACCCTCGATTTGATTTAGTTTTGTTGTTCGATTTAGGTTTCAAAAATCCTAAAACGAATTTGGGTTTTGCTTTTGTTTAGATTCTAGTTTCCAAGTTTTGAGTGTGTAAATTTGAGTTTTGATTTTGTTTAGGTGTATATGGTGAACACATGATGTTTTGTAGTGTTTATGGTGGTGGGTGGTGGCGTATGGAACTATGGACATGATTGTGATGCACGTGTTGAACCATTGTCAAAACCAAAAAGTAAGTCGTAAGGCTTTGTTGTTGTTTTTTTCTTTTTTTATCTCGTGAGGTTTTTGAAATATATATGATCAAACGAAATGAGAGTTATTTTTTTTATTTAAATGAAGATTCGTCACATTTTTTTTTATTAGATCGAGGGATTTTAACGTTTATTATTATTGTTATTTATTTATTTTAAGGGATCCTACATATGTAAGTTAGTACGTATTCAATAAGTGCGGCTATGCTTGTCTCCACTTATGTTTGTTTTCTCACGTGCAAGGCACGCCCTAACAAGACGACAATCCCTATGATGGTAAAGGACACTTTTTTCTGTTTTCCCTTTTTTCCTCCTAAATATATCCAATGATCTCTACATATCAAGTGGCAGAAAAGTTATATTTCTCTTTAGAGATTTAGGTTGTTTTTGTAGAGTAAGGCATTGATGATTGATGGATAATGATAGAAGATTCAGATAAATCTGAGTTGGATCCTTGAGCCAAACGTATTTTACTGGTAATTTACCATCATATCTATGAGCGGGTCGGTTACTGGGTTTTTCCTGGAATTGGTGGTGAATTCGGGTTACTCTCAGAGTACTCCGTTTGTCTAGTGGGTGCCCCAAGAGTGCTCGGGATTGATTCTGTTAGCCATTAAAAAAGTGAATCTATATATTAAATACTAGGTTGTACGCCCATGTATCACACGGGTTTAAAAATAGAAATTATAAGTTAATAATGTATCTATCTATTATACTAAAGCAAAATAAAGATTGACTTTTTGACTTTGATGTGGCATTGCTCTTTGGCCAGAGAATTGTTTTTTTGAGCGGCAATTTCCTTTTCCTCAATTCTCCTTCACTTTCATATGAGCGGCAATAGGTTTTTGCTCCATCTTCCTGAATTCAATTCAAATTTGAAACCGCTGTGGTGTTCATATGGAAACCGCAACAATCATCAATCAATTGAAAATTTTCTCAAACACGCTTTCATAATACATCTCTCTCTCCAATCAATCTTAAAACCCTAATTTCAGTTTCATATATCTCTTCCTGTTACATCGTTGTATCTCTCTGTTCCATCACATCCTAGATCTCAGTCTAAAGCAACCAGCAGAAGGTATGTTTTCTTCTAATCTTTAAGCTTTAATTTATGTTTAATCTTTTTGTTCTTCATATATGTTCGAAAACTCTCATCCAGGATCTTTATCATCTTCAACCCTTGCTATTATGTCTCAATCGAATAGAGCGTCACGATTGTAACCATCCTGTTGATGGATTCTCCACCCGTTTTGCTGACAAAAACAATATGTTTCAATTGAATGGAGCGTCACGATTATTGGGCTGCCTGATACATTATAGTAAGATTGTTTTGTTGATTTTTGTTTTAATTTTGAAATGTGTTTGTTTAATATTAGGTTAGGATGTTGATTTTGTTAAATTTGAGATGTTAGGGTTTGTTTAATCAACGAATCAAATGGAGATTGAGTCGAGAATTCCGGCGAATTAGCTGACAACATTAGTAATAGGGTTCTAAAGGTATATCACTGGTACTAATTTCCGAGATGACGGTGTTGATGGTTGATGATAACAGAGATGCCAGTGGTGATGGTTCTGGCTATGATTTGGGGTTGTTTGGTTTGTATCACCTATATTTTAATCAAATTTGGTATATGAATTTGTTATGCCTTTTGTATTCATATCTATATTGAATTTGTTATGCCTTTTGTATTGAGTAGATGCATAAATTTTGCATACCTTATCAGAAGTAATGTTTTTTATTTCTATCTTATAGAATCTATATTTATTATTTTTTTCTATCTGATTTTGATTCGTTTATTCATCTGTATTGGTTTATTTACTTCATGGTTTGTTTATGTTTTCAAACAGGATGGGTCCGCGTTTCTTTAAAGTTTTGTTGTATTTTTCTGTTATCAAAAGAGTATATAAAATACATTATAGTGTTGTCAAAAATGCATGTTTGTTGTTAAAAAATTGAAGGTGCATTTTTTTATAAATGTTTTTTTATGGTTAGGTGGGTCAAACGTGTAAACTGATAACTATGTTAACTATTAGAATAAAGAAAGTGTGTGTGTTTTTTTATTGACTCAAAGTTATGTGTCATATTAGTTACTCTATAAAAATTAAGACTGATAACTATGTTGACTGATGTTTAACTTGCAGAGATTAGAGATCTGGACTCTGGAGGAAATGGTGAGTTCATTAAGGTTTGGTAAAAGCAACGACGATTGGAAGTGGAAAGCAAATAACTCATGTATTTTCTCAGTCAAATCAGATAGTAGGGTTATTACGGACATCATATATGGGTCGGGTCATAAGTTGACTGGCTTAAGTAGCTTTGATCATATGATTATGGACGTTTACTGAGTATATTGAAGAATATATGATTGAACATGCACACATTGATGGTATACTTGGATTCTCACAGGTTTTGATGTTTGATTATCATTACTTTTTAGATTTGAATTGGTGGCTGAAATCCATATAATTTTTATAGCTGATTATTAATTTGTTTCTTTCTTTTTTGATAAACATGTATACAGATTATGGCATTGACGAGAGTACCGAAGGTCGGATTTTTAATGATAATTTCAGGTGCAAAATCAAAAAATGAGGCATTGGCTGAGAAGGCTTATTCACCCCCAATCCAGTGTCCATCTCTCCCTTTTTAGGTACTTCTTCTGGAATCTTATTTTAATCCATTGTTATTGTTATTATATTATCATTAGGTCATATATCCATTTAAACGAGTTCTATTTGAGGTTGGGGAGATATCTAGAAATGGTACACAAGCTTTTTGGGAAGGATCTAATACCGTGAAGGTTACCAAGAAACCATGCCTTGAAGAAGCAGTCCGAGCCAGGTGTAAGATTGTGTTCAATCCTATAAGATAATGTTAAGACTCAAATTGGTTATTACATTTGTATATGTTATTAGGGGGTACTTGTTAAAACATACTCAACGAGAGCTACACCAGAATACATCATTATCAATGGGTTAGTGCTTGCATCTCTGTTTTTTGTATTTTTTTCCATATGAATTGAGTCTGACAAAAAGGGCAATTTTGGGTGATGGGTTAAAACGGGTCTGAGTCGTAACAGTTTATGATCATAATGGGTTCGGGTCAAAGTTTGTTGTTTTAAAAAATCCATCTGCTTGGTTTTGGCCGAAATGAATTATTTTCATAATGAATGATTATTTATTTGTGTCCTGCATGCGTCAATCCCACTGGCTATATATTTTTTATTATTTTAAAACTGTAATTTTACACATGTGAATTGTTACTTCTGCCTTTTTATTTATTCTTAACCATTTGGCATGAAATCATTGTAGCAAAGGTAGTGGTTTCTCAATGGGAACCTTTAAATGTTATGGAGTTTCCAGGTATGTGATTAATTATTTTGTCCGAAAGGGAGCAACTATGTATACTTCAACACACTTAATTATTTTGTCCGAAAGGGAGCAGCTATGTATACTCACACTATTGTTAGTCAATTGCTACTTATTATTATTATTATTATTATTATTATTATTATTATTATTATTATTATTATTTGCTAAAAGCATATCTTATCATAGATGCAAATAACAATAATGTTTTAAAATCCCGTTTTTATACTGTACTAAATTTTTCTTAGGAACGGTTTAACCGGGTGTATGGGACGATTCAACCGGGTGTACCGGGCAGTTTGACTATCGGTATTCTGTCAAAGGATGGCCGGAGTTCATGCGTTCAAATCCCATATCAGTCGGTCAAACTTGCAATTTTGTTTTCCTCCCAGAAGAAGGTACCTTGGTCCTTACCAAAGTTGATTAGCATTGCCTCCTTTTACTGCTAGAAAGAAAACACCCTTTAGTCTGTAAATGAGATGCTACTTTTAGGATCATTTTTGTTGGTTTAATTGTTTATTACCAACTAGAATGTAACTGTGTTATTAGCAGGCTTTAATGGATGCACACAAGCTTATTGAGTGTGAAATGGAACGGTTTAAGATTCATGAAATGTAACTGTTTGACCCACTTCCTTCTAAAGTATTTTTTTACCTATTACCTTGAAAGTAAAAATAACTCGAATCAAGTCATTCATAAGTAATATGGTCAAAATTGTCGCCCCCATTACTTCCATATTATTCTCATCCAGCATCTTGACATGTATTAATTCTCACCATGCAGGAAAATTAGCAACGCAGAGAAGGTAATGGGTTGGGCACGCTTAATCTCTTTGGGGTGATTGTTCTTGGTACCATGTTAAAGTATGTTTGTTATTAATCTATTATTGAGATCCTATCGATCCGTAATTATTCCATTTCGTTTCTCTAAATTTTTATCTATGATTGTATTTGAAGGAATATGACGGTCTCACAAAGTGGATTCATTTCATTTGTATAGGAAATATTTCATCTTCGGTAGGTACGTTCATATGGTACGGGGGTTAATACGGGTCATATATCATTGTTATCAGCCCGATAAATGGGTATAACTAAAAAGTAGCTGATGAAGGATTTACAACCTTCTATATATTTCAAACGTGCACTACAATGGAAGACAATTTACTGGCAGTTTTTTTTGCATATTAGTGTTTTTATATATGTTTACAAAATTGCTGCAACCATGGTGTTTCTAACCATTTCCACCATTTATCTAAACCTGACAAGTGAGTGGGTGGGTCGAAACGGGTTCAGGTCAAAGTAGGCCGGGGTTCAAATGGCGTCAGGTCAAAGTGTCAAACTGGGTTGGGTAAAAACAGTCCGTCTTACAAAAAGTAACTATTTGATTCAGGTCAAAACCATTCGTTTTAAAAAAGTACTAATATGGTTCGGTTTGGGTCAAAACAGGTCATTTAAAAGGTCTCGACTTGGTTCAACTCAGAATGGTCCATTTTCAAAGGTATAAATTTGGTTCGTCTCACACAAATTCTGGTTTGAATGAGTCTTTTATAAAAAATAAGTGTCAATTTTGTTCGGGTGAAACTGGGTTCAGGTCAAAATAAGTTATTTCAAAGAATTATCAATTTGGTTTGGTTTGTGTCAAACTGTGTTCAGGTCAAAATATACCATTCTTAAAAAAGTGTAAATTTGGTTCGGATCGAAAATTGTTGTCATCATTATTATTTAAAACGGTATTGTCCACATCAATTTCTATTCAACAACAGTTATTTGTGGTTCTTAGAAGATCTCTAAAAAGAGCAGATTCCTTAAAATTAAAGCGACTTGTGGCTTCCAATCAACTACCTTAAAATTAAAGCATCTTCTCGCTTCCAATCAACAGGTATCATGTTAAATTTTATTTAAAGGTGGGTATAGATATGAGTAAAGGTGGAACATGGGTGTCTTGGGCAACGAATCCTACCAGTTCATGTCAAAATGGGAATTTTTTTTGGTGCGGGTCGAAACAGATTGGGTCAGCTTCACCTGCAACGCTTACGTCCAATAATTTTTATTTTTTCATTAGTCTTTTATTTAGAGAGTCAATATCATTACGAAAGTTTTATTTTTTTAGAAATTATCTAATAAAATAATATTAAGGACATTTTATTTATTAAACATTTACTTTGGGCATCTTTCGACAAGTTTATTTTTTAGCTATTTTTTAAGTTTCACAATTTTACCCGTTTGAGATAAAACATAACCTGATTCAACATGTTCCTAAATAAAAGGGTTGAAATTGCTACGTCTCCTCGACTTATACTTTTTTTATGTTTGGCGTGCTAATGCAACATGTTCAAAGACCATTTTTAACCTTTGGTCCTAATGCTTCAATTTAGCTCAGAACTAGCCCAACTACATGCAGGTACTATGATCTTACGTTGTTGAACCTAACTTCGCGAAAATCTGGATTAAACTAACGTTGATGCCTTGCTTTCATTGTTGTTGTAGAAACTTAGATCAACTTTTCAGTTGATACACCGATTTGATAATGAAAGCTCAGTAGTGACAATTGATTGTGCTTTGAGTACTTCATGGCTTATTAATCAAAGGAAACCATCAACTACAATGGTTTTTTCTCCAGAGTTCGACCCGAGAGCAATCGTGACACATTAATTTTGTGTTCTGGGAATCTAGGGTTCTTACTTCTAAACTTTGTCATTTATATATATGTATATCATGTTGTAGAATCAAATTAAACATTTAGGAATGAACCATTGTGATTTGAAATGTGAGTACATACATGACACGGGGTCAACAGTAAGGTATGTTTCACGAACCCTAGCTACTGAGTTTTTGGTTAATTGTGGTGGAGTCGGGTTTCGTGAGTTGCTTATATGTTTTTTCGATGACTTAAGTTAGGTACACAACTGTGGAGATAATAACGGGTCATTATGGTGGTTGTGGTGATGTTTCTCGGCGGTTAAGGCGGACTGCATGCAGCTATTTAAGGTGCTTTTCAGCTTTGCTTAACTAAAATTTTGACAGACACGACTAAATAGACTGAGTCTTCTGTACATATAAGGTACGGGATTTTTTTTATAAAACATTTAAAGTGCCATTGAATATAAGAACATGAATGAGTTTTTGAATAGAAAATAAAAACTTAGTTAATGGTACAAGTATTCTTTTTTAGCCGTACATAAGCGATGCCAAATTCTCCTTCTTAGTTCACTGCCAAGTTTCTATTCATCTCTTAATTGTCGTTTTGTTTCTCCATCGCAGGCTCTTAAACAAAGTTAGATTATGCTCTGTTTATTTTCCATCAACTTCTTAAATGAAGTCATGAAAATGTAGGGAAATTGCTAGGATATTGTACTTTCGACCCATTTAGTTATGTTTGAGTTGATTTAGGTTATGTTTTATCCCAAACGAACGGGTCAACTAAAACAGTTTGGCTAAATAGGGAACTGGTCACACAGATTTAAAGTCACCCTGATTGTAAAGTTTTATTCAACATGCACCTACTTAGATCGTTATCATGAAAGTTTTAGATTATTTCTTTAATACTATAGTTTCTTTAATCATATTTTACACATTAAGTTTTATATAATTGTTTAAAGAAAATGTGTGAAAAGTTTGTTTGTGAGTCGGGTCGACCCGTAACAGTTTTGACCCGTTATCTACCGTCATCAATCAGTTCATTTTGTTAACTTGAATAATCTGTAGAACCTGGTTTAGACCTCAACATGACTGACCTGTACTCCACCGTTTTGACCCGTTATAAAATGGTTTATTGCAGAGCGTTGTTTCCAGGCTTAATAGAGGGCTTGCTGCTAGCGAAGAAGATTTGCAGAAGGCAGATTCTACAGCCAGGGAAGTGTTATAAATGGGTCAGGTCATCCGATTGATTCATTAACTTTGTCGGTTTAGTTTATCATCGTGTAAGGTCTGAGATTATACGGTGGAGGGTGATTGGGATTACCGTTTTGGGGTGAATGTGTAGGATAATGTCTATACCGTAACGAGGTTGCGTGTGTTCGGGTATATCAAGTGTGCAATAACTTAACAGTTACGTAAAGCACTTCGATTTGTGTGGGGGCATATATTTGTTTCGGCTATAATATTTCTTTTATAATCCAATTTTTTTTATAGATTTAATACAACATTTCTTTCATTTCAAAAAATTATTTATAGACGTATACATGATAATTAATATGAAATGTAATCGTTAATTAATTTTTATAAGATATTAAAAAAAACAAACCTGTAATAAAGTATTTACGTATTAAAGTATAAATTTTTTGTTGTTTAGCCACCCGTGTATTACACGGGGACTTAGACTAGTATACATATATAGGAATGAGATCAAATACAAACACTTATGTTTGTAAGAAAC
>JARYGA010017610.1:0-43177 GCA_030545235.1 Helianthus tuberosus
GATACTTGAAACTTTTGGAATCTAAACTCTATCCTATGTTTGTGTGAAACTTGTGATTCTTGTATTCTATTTGTGCTATGTGGACGTTTAATCCAGGGTGTGTAGTTCCGCCTTAACAATAGTAGCGCTATAGGAGATGTACCTCCCCATTATTCTCGAGGGTATTGTTAGGAGGATTCTGTTAGTGCATGCGTCTGTCGACTTCGTCTTGTATTGAGTCTTGTTGTAATAGTTAGATTAAGGCACGAAAAACGAGAAAGTGTACATAGGTGATTTCGCTTGAAATGGTACAAGACCATTTCAAACGAAATCAAGAAAGTAATTTCGTTTGAATGTGTTTCAAACGAGATTACTGATTTTGTTTGAGACAACCTCAAACGAAATCACTCCACGTATAAATACCTTGAGTGTTGATTCATTTGGAATGGTTCCGGTCAGTGTAACGAAGTGCTGCCGAAGTGTCTACAGCATTGTAATCGATCTTATATCAATCTAAAGACAGTTTAAAGTGTTTACTCGTGCATTCTAGCTGAAATAACACTGATACTTGTCTTTCCATCACTTGTGTTGGTGAATAACTCTTCTGGTCGACTCGTTTGGGTCTGAAAACGATCCTACAAGTGGTATCAGAGCTCAGGAGGAAGAGTTCTAACCATTTCAGCTGCAAAATCTGTTTTCTACACCTTCTTTTGAAAATTAAACAAGTTTCCACGGTTAAAAGCGTCTGATTTTCACATATCATGTGTGTAATGTTGTTTTAACAAACCCTAGAAAGTTTCAGAACTAAAATCGACTTAAAACTTGATCAATTGGACCAAAATCAGATCGAATTGCTGACATCATGCTGATTTCGTTTGAAGAGACTTGTTGATTTCATTTGAGATTGCATCATTTGACTGATTCCGTTTGAAAATCATGGGTAATTCCGTTTAAATTAGGAATTTCGTTTGAAAAATTGAGTAATTTCGTTTGAGGACCATATTCCGTTTGAGAATTCCGTTTCAAAGCTGCAATTTCGTTTGAAAGTCCATCAAATTCAGCAATTTCGTTTGAGATAGTTGGTGTTTCAAACGAAATTAGATATATTGTTTGAAAGTGTTTGATTCCGTTGGAGGAAAGCTATTTTGTTTGAAGAGGGATCTCGTTTGACTTTGGTATTCCGTTTGAAACAGTCTGTTTGTGAATCTTTGAAAACTGAAACATGGAGAACGAGTTTTATAATGCGTTTGCTAGTCCGATGACTGTAGCTCAAAACACGATGCTTGAAAATGAAACGGGAACTATGCAAAAACCACCGAAACTTATGGACATTGATGATTTTAGTGGATGGTCTGAACGTTTTGGTAACTGGGTGGAAGCTTATCACCTAGATGCATGGGAACATACTGAAGTTCAATATGTTAGACCTGTTGGGAACAATCAGGTGAAAATACCAATTAGAGAATTAAGTGACGTGGAGAAAAAGAAATACAAAGATGAGAAATTGATGATTAGTTTGTTACAACAAGCGATTAAAGAAGATATCTTGATCTTACTTCAACACAATGGAAGTGCATATTCAATTTGGAAAGAATTAGAAGCAAAGTCTCTTGGTAGTGAAGATATGCTCAGGAATAAGATGTCACTTATGAAGAAAGAATTTGATCTATTCCGTGGTTTGAGAACGGAAAGCACCAAGCAGATTATTGAAAGATATTGTAACTTGGTGAAAAACATGACAAGATTGGGCATCAACAAAAATAAAGATGAGTTGATTGAGAAGCTGGCTGATGCGTTGCCACATGATGTTTGGGGAACGTTTCTGATGATGTTGAGGAATAACAGAAAAGAATACAGTGAGCTAACATTGGGTGGGTTCATCAAACATCTTGAAGCTCAAGAGATGGAGCAAAGAAAGATCTCTAGAATGAAGAATTATGATGGAGAACAAGACATCGGATTATATTTCAAAGGTGGTGTTAGTGAAAAGACAAATCTTTCTCCAAAAGTTGGAACCACAACAAACGGACATGGGTCACCCAATCGGAACCTTTACCTGCAAGAAGAGCTGAGCTTGAAGCGCTAGTAAACCAACAAGTCGCTAAAGCAATCGACCAGTACGAAGCAAGCAACATCGCAAACAGCAGCAGACTAAGAGGAACCATACTGGGAATCGCCCAGGCGATAACTCTTGCCCTAGGTCCTACCGAGGGCGGAGTAATGGTGGAGAAATCTAATGAGAAGCCAATGGGGAAGAAGGCACATGTGGAATCTTCTTCGGGTGGGACTAAGAGAAGGTTTTCAAGCCTGAAGAAAGGAACCCAAGCAAGTCATGACAACTAAAACGCAAACAAAAGAAGGGAAGTAAACCCACCTCGTGGCACAAAAACTTTTGGGGCCACCAATGAAGCCAGAGGAAAGGTTTATTTGAGGAATAAGCCGAGATGTGATGAATGCAGGTTTCACCATGAAGGTCGATGCTCGAAACCTGAGTGTGATAGATGCGGAAAGAAGGGACACAGCAAGGATAACTGTTGGGAAAGGTACCCCAACCAAGGAGGAAACAATGACTACAACCAAGGAGATAACAACAACAACCAAGGAGGAAAAGGTAACGATAGAGCTCCTAGTTGTTTCAGATGTGGTGACAGGTGTCACTTTAGGAAAGATTGCCCTAAGAAGGACCAAGCACAAGGAAGAGTTTCACGAACGGAGATTGTGAAGCGCACCAGGACCTGAATATTGTGACGGGTACATTCTCTGTTAATCAACTCTCTGCATCCATTTTGATTGATACTTGCGCCGACTTTAGCCTTGTATCGATAGAATTTAGGAACTACTTGGTCTAGAGAAAAGTAAACTAGACACCCCATACTCTATAGAGTTCGCAAATGGAAATTAGTCGAAGAGGATGGAGTTATTTAGGGTTGTACACTTGAACTTGGAGAACGAAAGTTTTCTATTGACCTGCCGCCAAGTTGGTTTAGGAGGTCTTGAAGATGTAGTCGGCTTGGATTGAGTATCCAAGGATGGAGCTGAAGTTGTTGTCATGAGAAAATCATTCACATCCCTCTTGCGAATGATGAAACACATATAATACACAACCTTTATACAGTTGAAGCAAGGACGCTGGGCCTCAGAAGGCGGAAGACTGTGACATTTCACATTGGTTATAAGAGCGCAGAGGAGTCTCCAAAAAAGCTGTATAGCGTTCCTTGCTCATAATGTTGACAAAGAGACCAAGGAGCCAAGATTGGAAGACATCCCCGTTGAAAAAAAGAAATTTCCAAGAGTCTTTCCAAAAGACTTGACTTGACTACCCCCTCCCCACAGTGACAAGTGGAGTTTTCAGGAGATCTAGCGCTAGGAGTGGCACTGTTAGTAAGGACGCCTTACCGACAAACTCCGTCTGAGATGCAAGAACTTTCGACTCAACCACAAGAGATGCTAGATAAAGGACTTATGTAACACCCCGAAAACGGGTTTAGTAATCAAACCTCGTTAATAATGACGAACGGGTAAAATACCGTTAGGGGTAAAATTTAACCCGGTAAATATTAGGACTTAAATAAATAAACCTAATATTAATTAAAAATGAAAATAAATACTTTGAGAAAACGAAGTATATAAAAAGCCCAAATTAACGGGACTTAAAACATAACGGGTTATAACTTCCCGAACCCGTTAAAGTAACTAGGAATAATTAACCTTGTTAGTAGCATGTGATTAAGTGACTAAATGTGAGTTATAGCTTCATTTGATCAAAATAAAACATGAAGGACTAATATTGCCAAGTGGGAAACTTGTTTTATTAAAACAAAAGTTTAACACCAAAACACACACTTAAAGTGTGTGTTCTGGTCGAGATATCCACAGGAGCCAAGAACTCTTGAGCTCAAAAACCCTAACAAGCCAAAATCAAGAAATTGGAAGGGCAAATCAAACCCAAATCGAAATCCAAGCATAGATTAGTGATCACCGCAGTAAAGGGATCATAAGGTATGTAAAATTTCATGGTTTGGTTCCATATTAAATTTTAGATGAACTTGTGAGATTCGAATCTGAGCTTGCATGTTTGTTATTTGGATGAAATTAAGGATGAAACTATGTCTAGGAGTAAACCCTAGTCATTTAATTGTTAAATTGATGTTCATGGTTGTGAATTCATGATCATACACTCATGTGTCAAGTGGGTTTTGTAGAATTATGCTAAAGACTAGGATTATCTTTGTTAACCTAGTGTATTTGAGATTCATGAAGAAAATTCAGAATTTTTGATATAAAAATTTGACATGAACATGTGACATGATGCTTAAATCTTGGCTAAATAGTTAGTCAATAACTTGATTGTGAATTATGTGAAATCATGCTCAATAGGTGTTTGATGTAATGCCTAAGAAAAAGAAATGTTGAAAAAAAAATTCGGACTAAAAATGCATATTTGATTTGAGTGGCAAATTGTGCGTAAGACTTATAAAAAAGGGTTCTAAAAGGTTTGTGAATTGAACTCTTTAGGCGAGGAATCCGGATCGTCAAGTGGACAAGCCAGTGGAAATACGCGGTTGAAAAGGATGCTTAAAAGGTACGTAACTACGATTCCGTTACGTTATGCTTGATTTCGTATGATCGCTAGTAGACTTTAAATTAGCTTAATACATGAAATTGGCATTTAGTTGAAGTGACGAAGATCACTAGGTAAATAAACGGGTCAAAAGGTGAAATTATCACCCTTTGACAATATTGACTAATGGTTTGTCGAGCTACATGATTATAGGAATAAATATCAAATGGATACGCACATCGCTATTGCTTAACGGCTACTAAGTCAAGGTATTGCAACGGGTCAATATATTGATCCGAGCCAGGTATGTATAATGATTCAACTCATCATGTAGAACTTGAGATTCTATAAGAGTTAGACAAGATTAAAATATAATTATTCAGTTATCTTTTAGGTAAACCGAATAAATTGAGTTATGATTATGGTGTTTTAGAAGCACATGGGTTTATAAATAAGATTATAGTTAAAAGGTTGGATTTTGGGTCAAACAAGTAATTAAAAGTTTCTTTGTAGTAAAAGAAGGATAAAAATTTACCAAATTGCCCTTGTAAGCTAATTCGAACGAACGAACCTTGTAAGAGGTTCGAAAACGAGTTTTATGAGTAAATAAATGCTTAGAATAAGAAAAGATAGTGAAAGATATAAATTCTTGGGTCGAATGACTTTATATAAGTCTTTGCCGTAAAAAGGTAATCCGAGGGGTAAAATTTGGAACATGTAGATATCCACATTAAATCCAACACACATATAGTCGTGGTGGGAGGTCATTTGATAAGAAATGTGGACATATGTATTTAGAAACGAATGAAAGCGATTGGTGATTAAAATATGCTTAAATACCCTTAACGGGTCAAAATAAGCATATGAGTGAAAATGGGATTAAGAAGGTATATAAGATTGGTGTTCGGTTCGATGCTTGATCGTAACTCCGGTAAGTGCATGTATGTTAATCGTTTAGCGTATTAAAGTGTTGTAAACAACATATAGGGTTATCGTGTAATACACGTTACCCTAATTAAATGATAGATATAGCTAACAAAATTTCGTGCGTTGACACCCATAGTAGAAAAGCTTTGTATTATGATACGGGCATTTAGTAAAGTTGACATTATTAACTTTTGTGAATGTCTTGATTGAAGGACACTTACATTTACAGATGACAAGAGTTAAACAAATTAAGGATATGATAGAGGAACGGTTCGAAGTATGACAAGAGGAGCATGCTCACTAAGGGCTAAATCGTGTAACGACCGCGGACAAGGTTAATGGCAGGGAACGCCCGACGGGGCAAGCATTACCAGGTGCATGCTTTTAAATATAATTGCATAAATAGCAATATGCAATAAGCAAGTAGAGAATGATTGTTGCATAGGTAAATTAGAAACTTGGAAAAACCTGAATAGAAATACATATCCAGGATATTATTTCCAAGAAAACTAAATAGGGGCATTACTTACATAGGGCGTGATGTGAAAACTATAAAAAGGTCGTGTATATCATGTGTTAATCGCTTACTCTGGCCAAGTAAGTAGTGGCATATGATACCATGAGTTTCTTATAGCGGACACATTTACATCCGATGTAGTAAGGGCAGGGTGAATGGGACTAACTTAAAAAGTACCCAAATGAATCAAATGAGCAAAATATTTGATAATAATGTAAACGCACAGCCGTGTGATGGAAGCGTATTACATTAGGATAATGAGCCCGAGAGAAGGGACAAAGAAACATGTAAAATGATTAAGATATGCACTGGGAAGGGGTGTACTTACACTCGAACCCGGAAAATGCGAATATGTCTCTAAACGGGTCGTTTTTGTAAAACGTCAAACTCGAGGACAAAGTTGGAATATAAAAATGAAGCGAGGTCTTAATGCATACCGGGAGGGTTACAATAATAACGACTTCGGTAAAACACCCGGTTGATGGGTAAGAATTAAACACATGCGTAGACCGAGAAACGGGAACTCGAATGGAAAGTTAAAAGACTCGGGTTTTGGGTCATAACTAAAAGATGACAAAATAATGTAAATAAAAATTGTGAATAAATTATGTTCAACTATTCTAAAGTTGAACGGGTCGATTATAATATCATGTCGGAAGGCATGAGTAAATACAAGCGGGATAATAGTAGCGTTAAAAGCAAAAGAATAATGAGCCCGGTAATGGGACATAATCAAATACGAATGTATGTAAACTGGATAATGATGAGGATAAGATAAACCGATGCATAAATGATGTGAGAAGTTATAAAGTCGGAAAAGTTGTCCGAAAGGAAACGAATGTTGCCTTAGACTACGGTCAAGGTCAAAGAAAATACCAAGGCGAAAATAAATGATTTTAAACAAAAATAGGAATGCCTTGACACCAAACATGTATTTTAATAATGACATGAGTAAGGAATGATCTACAGGATCAACCTAACCTTTGGGGTTATAAACAATGGAAAGGTCTACGAGACTAAAACGAACCACAGGTCATGATTAGAAAGAAATTATAAGGACTTCACCCTAAAGAGGTGAAAGTCTAATCAAAATAGCCCATAAGGCTAAGCGATAAAAACCTACAGGTCAATTAGATAAAGCAAGGGAATCAGTTGAGAATCCGCGCATAAAACTAAGACTATAAAAGAATAAATTATGGACTGTCAATATCTATAATTCTGACAAAAGTTAAAGAGAAGATCCTAAAACTAAAACTTTGGTTTTAGTAAGAAATAACGTTTTTACAAATATAAATTCTGATAGGAATTCAAATAGTAAGCATGAAGGATACAAGTCTTGACACTAATAAGCGCAAGACGATATATTCGAAAAAGTGATGTTTTTCAAAAATAAAAGGTTGATATAGATTAAACATGATGTGACACGATCACGGTCAAGAAATGCAATGTGAGGTAGAATCACATTATAACCAAGCGAGCGGTAGAAATAACCGGACTAATAAGTCTAGTTAGTGAGACCGGTTAAGGTCAGTAATTCAAATCAAGAAATTTGGTTTGCTTGTAAGCGGTAGATTCGGTATAACTGAACCGAATAAATAAATTTGAAAACAAAAGAATTTGTTGCAAAAAGTGAAAGATTTCACTAAAGACCTTTAAACGGGTCAAAGTAACAGATTCATAAAGAATTCGATAGTATATGAAAGCGATGGATATCGCTAAGTTAACTAAACTAGTGGAAATAACGAGATTACGTTATTTCAAGTTGCACTATGTCGTATGAGATACGTAGACAATTAGTGACCAAAAAGATGTTACCATACTTATCTGGTAATACGAACAATTGGTTAAAAATATAAGTAATGTTTAAAAGATATCTCGGATCAAATACATTGAGTTTAAACTCAATGAACTATGTAAGAAAAGGTTTCGAGGACGAAACCTCTTTAAGGGGGGTAGACTTGTAACACCCCGAAAACGGGTTTAGTAATCAAACCTCGTTAATAGTGACGAACGAGTAAAATACCGTTAGTGGTAAAATTTAACCCGGTAAATATTAGGACTTAAATAACTAAACCTAATATTAATTAAAAATGGAAATAAATACTTTGAGAAAACGAAGTATATAAAAAGCCCAAATTAACGGGACTTAAAACATAACGGGTTATAACTTCCCGAACCCGTTAAAGTAACTAGGAATAATTAACCTAGTTAGTAGCATGTGATTAAGTGACTAAAGGTGAGTTATAGCTTCATTTGATCAAAATAAAACATGAAGGACTAATATTGCCAAGTGGGAAACTTGTTTTATTAAAACAAAAGTTTAACACCAAAACACACACTTAAAGTGTGTGTTGTGGTCGAGATATCCACAGGAGCCAAGAACTCTTGAGCTAAAAAAACCCTAACAAGCCAAAATCAAGAAATTGGAAGGGCAAATCAAACCCAAATCGAAATCCAAGCATAGATTAGTGATCACTGTAGTAAAGGGATCATAAGTTATGTAAAATTTCATGGTTTGGTTCCATCTTAAATTTTAGATGAACTTGTGAGATTCGAATCTGACCTTGCATGTTCGTTGTTTGGATGAAATTAGGGATGAAACTATGTCTAGGAGTAAACCCTAGTCATTTAATTGTTAAATTGATGTTCATGGTTGTGAATTCATGATCATACACTCATGTGTCAAGTGGGTTTTGTAGAATTATGCTAAAGACTAGGATTATCTTTGTTAACCTAGTGTATTTGAGCTTCATGAAGAAAATCTAGAATTTTTGATATAAAAATTTGACATAAACATGTGACATGATGCTTAAATCTTGGCTAAATAGTTAGTCAATAACTTGATTGTGAATTATGTGAAATCATGCTCAATAGGTGTTTGATGTAATGCCTAAGAGAAAAGAAATGTTGAAAAAAAAATTCGGACTAAAAACGCATATTTGATTTGAGTGGCAAATTGTGCGTAAGACTTATAAAAAAGGGTTCTAAACGGTTTGTGAATTGAACTCTTTAGGCGAGGAATCCGGATCGTCAAGTGGACAAGCCGGTGGAAATACGCGGTTGAAAAGGATGCTTAAAAGGTACGTAACTACGATTCCGTTACGTTATGCTTGATTTCGTATGATCGCTAGTAGACTTTAAATTAGCTTAATACATGAAATTGGCATTTAGTTGAAGTGACGAAGATCACTAGGTAAATAAACGGGTCAAAAAGTGAAATTATCACCCTTTGACAATATTGACTAATGGTTTGTCGAGCTACATGATTATAGGAATAAATATCAAATGGATACGCACATCGCTATTGCTTAATGGCTACTAAGTCAAGGTATTGCAACGGGTCAATATATTGATCCGAGCCAGGTATGTATAATGATTCAACTCACCATGTAGAACTTGAGATTCTATAAGAGTTAGACAAGATTAAAATATAATTATTCGGTTATCTTTTAGGTAAACCGAATAAATTGAGTTATGTTTATGGTGTTTTAGAAGCACATGGGTTTATAAATAAGATTATAGTTAAAAGGTTGGATTTTGGGTCAAACAAGTAATTAAAAGTTTCTTTGTAGTAAAAGAAGGATAAAAATTTACCAAATTGCCCTTGTAAGCTAATTCGAACGAACGAACCTTGCAAGAGGTTCGAAAACGAGTCTTATGAGTAAATAAATGCTTAGAATAAGAAAAGATAGTGAAAGATGTAAATTCTTGGGTCGAATGACTTTATATAAGTCTTTGCCGTAAAAAGGTAATCCGAGGGGTAAAATTTGGAACATGTAGATATCCACATTAAATCCAACACACATATAGTCGTGGTGGGAGGTCATTTGATAAGAAATGTGGACATATGTATTTAGAAACGAATGAAAGCGATTGGTGATTAAAATATGCTTAAATACCCTTAACGGGTCAAAATAAGCATATGAGTGAAAATGGGATTAAGAAGGTATATAAACCTGTAATTGGAACCTAATATGTTAAATATCCTTGAATTTAATAGGTTTATGAGAAATAAGGGTCAAACAAACTTGTTTGTTGGATAAAAATTAAACGGGTCAAAATTTGGTAAAAAGGGTAATAAGCCTAAGATTTAAAAGTCTTAAATTTTGTTAATCCGGATGTTGGATTTTAAATCCATATGGTGGAGAATCAAATTACAAACACGTAGGAAGAAACGGTAGGTCAAACGGACAAGCGGATTGAAAGATACGAAAGTTTTCATGTCAAAACGGCAAAATGGAAGAATATGATACAGGGGCCACCGTAACTTACGGTGCCCACCGTAAGTTACGGTGGGGCTGAAATCTTTACACCAGTTCTCTACTGACTTACGGTGGAAAAATATCAAAACAGGGGCTACCGTAAATTACGGTATCCACCGTAATTTACGGTGGACCCTGTACAAAAATATATTTTTAATCAGTTTTGTTTCCCGGGCTCGTTTAGACACGTTTTAAACCCCGTTTGACTAAAGCATTTCTTGTTTATGAAATGTAGGTACTCTTTGGATGGCGGAAGACGATCAAGCTCACCGAAGAACCGAACACGATAAAGATACATGCTTCCGCACTTTGCATCGTCATAAATTTTAAACGACGAATCTGATCACGTTATGTCGAATAACTTTTGATTTGCGAAAAAGTTTTAATAAATCCATAATTTTATAGTATGTGTAGTCTTAACTACACATCTCATTGTTGGTATTTACATGTAAAACCGTTAAATAGAACCTAGGGTGTTACAACTTATCAGGCCGAACTTCTTACCCTGGGGGAGCTCCGGTGATATTGGAAAGGAAGAAGGACAACAGTTTTCGTATGTACATACGGCCTGATCTAGGAGCTCCTGTGATATTGGAAAGGAAAAGGTATTGTTCGAGGTCGGAAATCCTAAAATTGGAACTAGTGGGGAAGAAGTATCGTGCATAAGTTACAGGGAGTTAAACAACTAACCATCAAGAATCGGTACCCCTTACCGAGAATTGATGACTTGTTTGACCAACTACAAGGTTCCAGCTACTATTCCAAAATTTACTTAAGGACACGATATCACTAGTTAAGGACATAAGAAGAAAGTATCCCTAAAATGGCCTTTCGGACTCGCTACGGGCATTACGAGTCCCTTGCCACGCCGTTTGGCTTACCAAACGCATCGTCATTATTCATGGATCTCATGAACCAAGTGTGTAAGCCGTATTTGGATGAGTTCGTGAATATGTTTTTCGACGACATTCTTATTTACTCAAAGACCAAGGAAGGTCATGAGCAACATCTGCGAGCTATCTTGGAGCTTTTAAAGAAAGAACAAATATATGCAAAGATGCCAAAGTGCGAATTTTGGATTCGCGAGGTGCAATCCCTAGGTCGCATGATGAAGAGGATGGAATCCATGTAGACCCTGCCAACATAGAGACAATCAAGAATTGGGAAGCACCAAAAACCACAACCGAGATACGACAATTTCTAGGGTTAACAGGCTATTACAGACGAGTCATAGAGGACTTTTCCAAGTATTACTCAGCCATTAACTCCCCTAACTCAAAAAGGATAAGAAGTTTGATTAGGAGAGAAAAAAGAAACGGCTTTGTAGACGTTGAAAGATAAACTCTGCGATGCACCTATCTTATTTTACCTGACGTTACCAATGGATTTGTAGTTTACCGTGATGCTTCTCGACAAGGTCATTGGTTGCATGTTGATGCAACAGGACAAGGACATCGCTTTCGCGTCACATCAATTAAAGGTGCATGAGAGGGACTACACAACGCACAACCTTGAACTAGGTGTTGTGATCTTCGCGTTGAAGATCTAGCATCATTTCCCGTATGGCACTTATTGCACAATCTTTACAAGATCATAAAAGTTTGCAACACATTTTCAATCAGAAGGCTTTGAATATGTGACAGCGTAGATGGGTTGAGCTATTGAAGGATTATGATTATGAGATCAGGTATCACCTGGGTAAGGCGAACGTTGTAGTCGACGCCTTGGGTCGCAAGGAACGCGCAAAGCCTCTAAGGGCACGAGCCTTAGAGATGACTATACAAACCAAACTCACCATTCGGATTCATGAAGCCCAGCAGGAAGCACTTAAACCAGAGAACTTACAAGCTAAATCACTGCGTGGATGGAAGTGAAATTGGTTCCAAAGGAAGACGGAACGTTATACTTTATGCAACGACCTTGAGTCCCGTTTCACGATAATATACGTATACTTATTCTGGACAAAGCCCCCAAGTCAAGTTACTCAATCCATCCTGGATCTGATGAGATATACCAAGATTTAAAGGATTTTTATTGGTGGCCCAAGATGAAAGCCGATATTGCTACATATGTGGGTAACTGCCTTACCTGTGCCAAAGTTAAGGTGAAATAACAGAAACCTTTAGGGCTACTACATCAACCTGAGATTTCCGTCTGAAAGTGTGAAGGGATCTCAATGGACTTCATTTCAAGGCTACCAAGAACACAAAGAGGACACGATATGATTTAGGTGATTATTGATCAGCTCACAAAGTCTGCATGTGATAGACAGAAGAGTTACGCCGACAAGCGGCAAAAACTGTTGGAATTTGAGATTGATAATATGGTTTTACTGAAAGTCTCGCCTTGGAGAGGCATGGTACGATTTGGTAAACATGGAAAGTTGAACCCATGGTACATTAGACCCTTCGAGATCCTGGAAAGGATCAAAACCGTTGCATGCAAACTAAAGTCTTCAGAAGAGCTTAGTAGTGTTCATGACATGTTTCATGTGTCTAATCTCAA
The DNA here is from genome assembly GCA_030545235.1 of Helianthus tuberosus. Classification (NCBI taxonomy): domain Eukaryota; kingdom Viridiplantae; phylum Streptophyta; class Magnoliopsida; order Asterales; family Asteraceae; genus Helianthus; species Helianthus tuberosus. Next base: position 12,752 of record JARYGA010017610.1, read on the forward strand.
GAAAAGCCCCTCATAGGAAACAGTAGTTATTTCCGCGGGTGGGATTCACGCCAAACGACAAACTCTAATTTACTGAAGAACCCGTAGCGATTACGGGCTGGAAAATCCACCAGACCCGGAGAAGTCGTATTAAACTTGTCAAAGTTCGTTGGAATTCATACCATGGCCTAGAGTTTACTTGGGAGCGTAAAAACTCCCCTGCAACCGGTAACACAACCTGAATTTCGGGACAAAATTCTTTTAACGGGGGGAGAATGTGACAACTAGCAATTTTCCACATTTTCCGTACAATGTTAAACAATAATTTGTGCATTAATGACTGTGCCTGATTTAATTAATCATATGAATAATTTTCTGAATGCTGTCATATACATAACAAGTGCACTACATGTTGCAAGATTATTCATCATTATTGCATGCAACACCATATGGTTCAATTAGTGCACGAAATATAGTTAGCACAGTTATCAGACAAAATAGAAGTACTGACGGGAGTTCAATACTCAGGCAGACATGATGTTAATACACAGAATGAGCCCGAAACCAAGAGTTACACTAAGATAGTGTGTAGGAAAGTAGGGATTACAAAACTTCCTTCCTAGTGTTAATTTAAGTGCCAGAAAGTGCCCGAAACACGTCAAAACTGCAGAATTCTGTAGAAAAAAACACAAATCGGCAATTTTCAGCATTTTAACTCTAAAATATAATGTTGAATTATGGTTTAAGGGTCTAGAATACCTTCCTAAGTGTCGAGAATTAAAACAGTCATAAAAGGGAACCTAAAGCACACTAAACTGCGTAATTTAGCACCTTAACGAACCGGTAACCAACCGAACAACCGCACACTACCCGAAACCCTAAAATTTCACTAGAAGCATTGTTTTAACATTCCCGAGCTAGTTATGGTCACCGAACATCATAATACACCATAAATCATCATAACACATATAACTCTAACATCATACTTAGAAACTAACTAGATTTTCCTTACTAACCATTACACCCGAACTAAGACCCCCCCCCCCCATTTACGGTTGGGAACATGGGACCCACCCCCATGATTTTCTTGAATTTTTTATATGATTTGCTTAAACCTTTATAAACACCTAAAGGTTAACCATTATCTTTCATTCACAACATCAAAACATCATCACTCTTCTCTCCTCTCCTCTTGCTCACGGCCAAGAACCACCACCACACCACCACCACCACCCTCTTCAAGTCTCCTTCATACAATCCCAAGTGATCCTAAGGTGCAAGAAGCAAGTTTAAGAAGTTAGGAGCCATTGGAGGTTGAAGGAGCTTTCTCAAGAGCTTTTATCCACCTAGTTTATCATCTTCATCATCTTTGATCTCTTCCCTAGCCTTGTGCTAGTAGTAAGACTCTTGTAACTTGATTTTGCTTCTCATTATGTTGGTTAAAAGATTATGTTAATGGTTAAACCTAAAGATCATGAAGAAACAAGAAGATGAACTCTAACATAAAGCTTAAAATCATAATAATCTATGTTGATTTAGTGTATGTGTAAATCTTGATGATTGATTTCTTGTGATTATGATGTTAATCATCATAAGAAACTTTCTAGAGTGTGATTAAACACATGAACTAGCAAGTGAAATGATGAATCTTGTAAGAAATCAAAATGATCATCCTTTATATTTCACATGAACTTGAAAATGAAGATGATTTTGTGTATGATGAAGTATGATGCATGTTAAAAGTCTTGTAAATAGATGATTACAAAACTAATTTTCTCAAGAAACCAAGTTTATTTACAAGATTTACAAAGTCATGATTTCTAAGGAAACTAATCATATTTTTAGTGTTAAATCAAGACTAGAAACATGGTTGTAACAAGGAAAATACAAAACAATTATTTTTAGAAAAATCATCTTATAAGTTATGAAAGACTAAATTTTTCAAGAATGATATTTATGAACAAACGACCATGTTTTAAAGGGTAACTAAGTCTACTAAATAACATAGTAAGTTACTACAAGTTTTTACAAAATTTCAAGTTCATGATGTAGTGTAAATTGTAAGATTTTGGCTCATGGTAAGTGTTGATTGAATTGTTGTTGATTGGTGATAATTTTAAAAGCAAATGATATACTTTGAAAGCATGGAAACCTCCATTTTTAAGGGGAAACTATGGAAATTTTTTTGTAGAATTTAAACACTTAGAAAAATATTTTTAAACTAGTGTTTACAAGTAAATTTTAACCATGAAATTTTCCATAATTTTTTGTTACAAAAATTACAAATGTTGGAGGTTGTTTTTGATAAATAAAAGTGACTAAGTATATATTTAAGAGAATATATATTTAGATGTCACAATTTGTGTGATTACTTGTATATTATGTGTAATAGTTATATTATTTTAGAACTTGAAAATAATATAACTTACCAAAGTACCAAAAATTACAATACAAAATATACCAAAATTCCAAGAAAACAAATATATAAATTATACCCGAATATTGGACAAACCGAACACGGACGTATGGACGGCACTTATATATATTCCGGAGAATGATTTAGGTTTTGGCAAATGAGTTAAACGGTATTTTGGAATCCATAGAAACGGAAATTATGATTTTTACAAGTGTTACAAAAATATATCATATTTTTTTTATCAAGTAGAAAATATATTATTTTGAATAGAGAAAAATGAATATATTTTCTTGAACAATTAGAAATTATATTATTTTTGAAGAAAATATATATTTTCTTAAACAAATTATGAATATATTATTTTGGGTGAAAAAAATGGATTTATATATATTTTCTAAGATAATATCGAGAATATATATTATTTTGGGATTTATATGAAAGTATAATTATTTTTGCCAAGAGAGATTTATAGATATTTTTCTATAAAAGATTTCTTAAAATACATATATTTTAAGAATGTAAATTGGTGATTTTTATTTAATTAAAAATAATATTCCGGAAAATTAAATACAAAAATTAAGTATAAGAATACTTAATAAATACAACAAAAATACGTAATCACGTACGTACAAATACACAGCGGAATACGCCACCAATACTAGGCAAAATACACAAATACACAAGTACAAGTACACCCATACTTGGGAAAATACACATGTGGAAATACATAATAAACCAAGTTACAAATATATTGTTTTGGCAATATTTCAAATATTTGAACAAATATAATTTAAGTTCAAATAATATTATTTTAACTAATAATTATATACCTTGGAATTATATAATGAACATCTAAAACGTAACACAAAGGATCCTAAGTCGTAACAAAGCAACTAAGACTAAAAGTCGTTACACGGCCTAAACGTCTAATAAAACATGGCACGTGTGTAGGTAGTTGTACGACTCATTGAAAGACCTTTGAGTATACAAGACAACAGGACGCAAAATTGTGAGTTCAAGCCCCCCTTTTCTTTTAAATGTTTTCATTTTTATAACTTCGGGGGTGAAATACATGTTGCAAATGTTTCGAACTTTTACAAATGGTATGGTTAGCTAAGGAATGAACTGATAGATCATGTACTTAAGACCATTAATCCTCGTATAAGGACCGAGGGACATGAGTGATAGATCTATATGGGTGTTGCGAGCCCCACCCCTGGGCCGGAAGTGGCCGAAGGTGGTGACTATGTCTTGCAGCCGGAAACCCGGTACAAAATCCGCAAGGTTTGAGCCTTCCTGCACCATTGCACACATATTAATGTATTAGCTACACATTAATTGATTTGTTCATAGACGCTTTCTTACCGGATTACAAAGGCATACATACAATTGTTTACAAGATTATTCGAACTCATACAGAAATGCATGAACTCGCTCAACTTTTGTTGATGTTTTCAAAATTACATGTATTTCAGGAAAAGAGACAGATCTTGGGCGCAGGTGTTGTTACAAGACATAAAATTTCAAGTTTTGATGCCATCCACTTTTGATTTGTAACATAACTTGAGGAGTTGTTGGTTGAAACTTAATGACCCGTGTTTGTAACATTTTAAAACTATGAATGGATGAACATCATGTTTTTATCATATAGTTGTTTATTATGATTGAATGCAAGGGTATTGAAAAAGTCACACATCGTACGCTTCCACAAGAGTCAGGGTGTGACAGCGCGCCAGGACCTGAATATTGCGACGGGTGCGTTCCCTATTAACCAACTCTATACCTCCATTTTGAGTGATACTGGCGCCGACTTTAGCCTTGTATCTATTTAAGTTAAGAACCTACTTGACTTAGAAGCGAGTAAACTAGACACCCCATACTCTGCAGAGTTAGTAATTGGGGAAATTAGTCGAAGAGGATGGAATTATTAAGGGTTGTACACTTGATCTTGGAGAACGAAAGTTTTCTATTGACCTGCTACCAGTTGGTTTAGGAAGTTTTGATGTTGTAGTTGGCATGGATTGGGTATCCAAGAATGGAGCAGAAGTTGTTTGAAAATCATTCGCATCTCTCTTGTGAATGATGAAACACTCATAGTACATGGTCTTCATACAGTTGATGCGAGGATGCTGGGCCTCATAAGGCGGAAGATTGTGACAATTTACATTGGCTATGAGAGCACAAAAGTGTCTCCGATAAGGCTGCATAGCTTTCCTTGCTCATATAGTCGACAAGGAGACCAAGGAGCCAAGATTAGAAGACATCCCCGTTGTAAAGGAAATTTCCAGAAGTCTTTCCCAAAGACTTGACTGGGCTACCTCCACAGTGACAAGTGGAGTTTCGGATAGGTCTAGCGCTTGGAGTGGCACCAGTGGCAGAGGCGCCTTACCGACTAGCTCTGTCCGAGATGCAAGAGCTGCCGGATAAGGGAACTTATCAGGCCGAGCTTCTTACCCTGAGGAGCTCCAGTGTTACTTGTTAGGAAGAAGGACGACAGTTTTCGTATGCGCATATAGCCTGACCGGGAGAGGAACTCAAAAGAACTAGTGAGGAAGAAGTGTTGTGCATAGGCAACAGAGGGTTAAACCAACTAACCATCAAGAATCGGTGCCCCTTACCGAGAATTGATGATTTGTTTGACCAACTACAAGGTTTCGGCTACTATTCCAAGATTGACTTAAGAATAGGATATCGTTCATTAAGGACACAAGAAGAAAGTTTCCCTAAAACGACCTTTAGGACTCATTATGGACGTTACGAGTTCCTTGTCATGCCGCTTGGCTTAACAAATGCACCAGCAGTATTCATGGACCTCATGAATCGGGTGTGCAAGCCATACCTGGATAAGTTCGTGATTGTATAAATGGATGACATTCTTATTTACTCGAAGACTAAGGAAGATCATGAGCAACATCTACGAACTATCCTGGAGCTTTTGAAGAAAGAGCAGCTGTATGCTAAGCTGTCAAAGTGCGAATTCTGGATTCACGAGGTGTGATTCTTAGGTCACGTGGTGAATAAGAATGGAATTCATGTTGACCCAGCCAAGATCGAAGCGATCAAGAATTAGGAAACCCCCAAGACACCAACTAAGATACGACAATTTCTGGGGTTAGCGGGCTATCACAGACGATTCATTGAGAAATTTTCAAGTATTACTCAGCCGCTAACGTCCCTAACCCAAAAAGGATAAGAAGTTTAATTGGGGAGAGAAACAACAAAAAAAAAAACAGCCTTGTGGACGTTGTAGAATAAACTCTGCAATGCACCTATCTTATCTTTACCTGACGGTACCGATGGATTTGTAATATATTGCGATGCTTCTTGACAAGGTCTTGGTTGCGTGTTGATGCAACAGGACAAAGTCATCGCTTACGCGTCACGTCAATTAAAGGTGCATGAGAAGGACTACACGACACACAACCTTGAACTAGGTGCTGTGATTTTGCGTTGAAGATCTGGCGTCATTTCTAGTATGGTGCTCGTTGCGTGAATTTTTACAGACCACAAGAGCTTGCAACACATCATTTGATCAGAAGGACTTGAATATGAGATAGCGTAGATGGGTTGAGCTATTGACGATTATGATCGTGAGGTCAAGTATCACCCAGGCAAGGAAAACATGGTAGTCGATGACTTGAGTCGCAAGGAACGCACAAAGCCTCTAAGGGTGCGAGCCTTAGAGATGACGATACAAACTGATCTTACAGTTCGGATTCATGAAGCCCAGCAGGAAGCACTTAAACTAGAGAACCTACGAGTTGAATCACTGCATGGTATGGAAGTGAAATTGGTTCCAAAGGAAAACGGAACATTATACTTCATGGAACGAATTTGGGCACCATCCTTCGGCAAGCTACGAGCACTTATTCTGGATGAAGCTCATAAGTGAAGGTACTCGATCCATCCTAGATCCGACAAGATGTACCCAGACTTAAAAGATTGGTATCGGTGGCTCAAGATGAAAGCCGACATCGCTATATATGTGGGTAACTGCCTTACTTGCGCCAAAGTTAAGGCAGAATACCAGAACCCGTCAGGGTTATTGCAACAACCAGATATTCCCGTCTGCAAGTGGGAACAAATCTCCATGGACTTCATTACAAGGCTACCAAGAACACAAAGAGGACACGATATGATTTAGGTGATTATCGATTGACTCACGAAGTCTGCGCACTTTGTAATCAGTAAGAAAGACAGCACAAAGAAGTTAGCAGAAATATCTCTCAGAGAGACTGTGGCACGTCATGGAGTGCCTGTATCCATCATATCCGACCGAGATGGTTGCGTTGCGTCAAGGATTTGACAGACGTTTTAACAAGCGTTTGGTTCACAGTTGAATCGTAGAATAGCCCGTCACCTTCAAACGGACGACCAGAGTGAACGAACGATTCAGACTTGGGAAGACATGCTACGTGCTTGTGTGATGGAATTTGGTGGGAGTTGGGATACTCACCTGCCCTTGGTGAAGATTTCCTACAATAATAATTATCACACCAGCATTCAGGCCACCCCATTTGAAGCCTCATGTGTACGTAAGTGTCGGTCCCCGTTGTGATTGGGCGGAGACCGGAGATAAATGATTTATTGACCCCGAGTTGGTTCAGGAAACTGCGGACAAGACCATTCAGATACGTGATCGTATCAAGTCAGCACGTGATAGAAAGAAGAGTTGCGCCGACAAGCGGCGGAAACCGTTGGAAATTTGAGGTCGATAATATGGTTTTACTGAAAGTCTCGCCTTAGAAAGGCGTGGTGCGATTTGGTAAACTTGGAAGTTAGACCCATGGTACATTGGACCCTTCGAGTGTCACACCCCCAAAATCCACCCGCGGAGTATCACCGCTTGGAGGCGTGACTGACCAGGATCAAGCCATCAATCATATCAAACATAGTATTTAAGTGTAAAAGTAGGAAAAGGTAATTCATCTTGACATGACTGATGTTCATAACCAAACATTGTTTAAGTAGCGGAAGCATAATAATGAAAACCCAAAATAAGTTATAAGTTCAAATATCGTCTACGATCCGTATCCCACAACGACCTGCTCCTTCCTGTGCAAGCTCCATATGTACCTAAGGTCCTGCAAGGCATGTAAGAGAGAGTCAACAACTAGTTGAGCGAGTTCACAGTTAACAATTCAGTAATAGTATAGTGTGAGTAGTAGTATGTTCGTTCGTTACAAAGTATTGTATTATTTCCCATCGCGGCCCTCCAGGCAGGTGTGCGAAGATGTTGGGGAATGTTATTCCCCAAGTATTATAGACTAGGTTTGTTTGTATCGCGGCCAATGTCCTTGGCAGGTGTGCGAAGATGTTGTAAATTTAGTTCGCGGCCAATGTCCTTGGCAGGTGTGCGAAGTCAGTCATAACATCGCGGCCAATGTCCTTGGCAGGTGTGCGAAGATCGTTCAATAAGTGTTACTAGTCTAGCAGTAGGTTCTGTCATCTATGTATGTACAGTAATCATCAAATCCCCATTCCCCCCTGGGAACCCCATGCCTTGGCTTGTGTGAACTCACCTTGGTTTGCTCGGTATGCTAGGTATGTGTTCGCAAGTAATCAATCCCGTCCTAAAGTATGCATGTATGTGAAATCAGTTTGTGTTCAAGTTGTTCACGTATAAACATGTAGCACGTATTCACAATCGTATACAAGATGGTTACACTTAACAGCAGTTAAATATTCCAGTTAACACTTAACAGAATTAACTCAAGTTACTGTGCAGATTAACTGTTTGGCGAAACACACTTTCGGCGAAACACAAATTGACGAAACACATTCTGTTTCGTCGTGGCCTTGTTTGGCGAAACAGGATTCTAATTCGTCGATGACTCTTGGCGAAACACATTCTGTTTCGCCGGGAGTCCTGTTTCGTCGGATGTCTGTTTCGCAGACATCAGTTACAGCAGATGCGAATAACACATAAACCCTAATCCTTCTAGCAGCCGTCATCAATAACAGAAATCATACGAAGGTCAATGTGCATATCGAATCATCATAAATCAATCATCCCAGAGTCATGGTCTAGCATAAACCCTAGGCTATGTGTATAACATATCAACATACAACATCATATCATTGTACCCTATCAAGATACTAACTTGGATTCATAATCAGAACATAATAACAATATCCAGAACCGAGCACTCGATTGTATTAAATTTCTCATACCATTTTATATAAATCCTACTACATCATACATATCAAAATCAATAACATCATAATCATACTCTTATCACAGCAGTAACGCACATCAATCATATACACAAGCAATAATCGTGATATCACAGAAACATGGAATCGATTTACAAACACACACTAACCGATTCAAGATGAAGAAACAAGGATTCGAGAGCTAGGGATGATGGTGAACAATGGTTGTTGCCGTCGCACAGAAGAGAGAGTGTTCTAGGGTTTCAGAGTGTTCAAAAGTGTGAAACAATAGGTTGATTCACGTAGTAGTATGCGAGTTTACGTTCTGGGCCCAAACTGGGCTTCGTGAATTACTGGGCCGGCGAAACAGACTTCTGTTTCGTCGGAGTGTTCATGGCGAAACAGCCTGTTTCGTCGGAATGGGTTATGGCGAAACAGCCTTGTGTTTCGTCGGGTTCTTAACAGTTTAAGTTCTACAAACAGTACACATGATATACAATCACACATAACCATGCAAACACACTAGGTTTTATCATAACACAACCATATAGTCAAAGTCAACGTGCATTAAATGCGAATAAAGAACGTCGGAAATTCGAGTTGTCACATTATCCCCAACTTGAAAGAAATTTCGTCCCGAAATTTAGCATGCAGTTACTGAGGAAGCTAGTAGTGTGACGTTGTTTACCTGTGTCATATCGCGGCTCCTCGAGCAGGTTTGCGAAGATTACTGGTTTTCTTGGGGTGTCACATTATCCCCCCGTTGATTTGGAATTTCGTCCCGAAATTCAGCATTGGTAGCTTCAGCCTCAGTAGTAGTTGCTTGGTTTCCGAATAACTGGGGATATTTAAGTTCTATTTGATCTTCACGCTCCCAGGTAAACTCTGGGCCGCGGCGGGAGTTCCAACGAACTCGTACAAGAGGGATTCTCGTGTTCTTGAGGACCTTAACATCCCGGTCCGTGATTTCAACAGGTTCCTCGACGAAGTGCAACCGCTCGTCGATAGTGAGTTCCTTTAAGGGAACTATGTGGGTCTCATCTGACGTACGCTTCTTCAGATTCGACACGTGAAAGACGTTGTGAACTGCACTGAGTTCAGGTGGTAAGTTCAATCTGTAAGCCACTTTGCCTATTTTCTCAATAACCTCGAAAGGTCCAACATATCGTGGATTTAGTTTGCCGCGTTTGCCAAAACGAACCACACCCTTCCAGGGTGAAACTTTAAGTAGCGCTCGATCCCCAACCTGGAATTCGAGTAGTTTCCTGTCTAAATCAGCGTATGCTTTCTGACGGTCGCGTGCTGCCGCCATGCGTTGTCGTATTTGTGCAATCTTTTCTGTAGTATCGACTACCATTTCTGGACCTGTGATTTGACTATCTCCCACCTCTGCCCAACAGAGAGGTGACCGGCATTTACGCCCGTACAATGCCTCGAATGGTGCAGCCTTAATGCTGGTGTGGTAGCTGTTATTGTATGAAAATTCCACGAGTGGCAGATGTTTCTCCCAACCATTGCCAAAGTCAATTACGCACGCCCGAAGCATGTCTTCTAGAGTTTGAATAGTGCGCTCAGACTGCCCATCTGTCTGAGGGTGATAAGCTGTGCTCATGTCTAAACGAGAGCCAAAAGATTTATGCATTGCTTGCCACAGTTCTGAAGTAAAACGTGCGTCACGATCAGAGATGATGGAGGTGGGCACTCCGTGCCTCGAGACCACTTCTTTTAAGTAAATGTCTGCCAAGGTAGAGAACTTGTATGTTTCTTTGATTGCTAAGAAGTGAGCAGACTTTGTGAGTCGATCCACGATCACCCAAATAGTATCATTTCCGCGCTGAGATCTAGGTAGGCCAGTAAAAAAAATCCATGGAAATTTGCTCCCATTTCCATTGTGGTATCTCAGGTTGTTGGAGTGGTCCTGACGGTTTCTGATATTCTGCCTTGACTCTCGCACAAGTCAAGCATTTGCTAACGTATGTGGCTATGTGGGCCTTCATGCTAGGCCACCAGTATGTAGTCTTAATATCGTGGTACATTTTATCCGAACCAGGGTGTACCGAGTAGCGAGACTTGTGAGCTTCATCCATCACTAGCTCACGTAAGTTGCCATAAAGTGGAACCCAAATGCGTCCTGTAACGTAGTAAGCACCATCTTCCTTCTGTTCTAAACGTTGTCTTGAGCCACGTAGGGCTTCAGCCCTGACATTTTCTGGTTTCAATGCTTCTACCTGAGCATTTCGTATCTGAGAAGGAAGACTAGACTGTATAGTGAGTTGTAAAGCTCGCACGCGCTTAGGCGCGGTGTCCTTTCGACTGAGGGCGTCAGCCACAACATTGGCTTTGCCTGGGTGGTACCTGATCGAGCATTCGTAGTCATTTAACAGTTCGACCCATCGTCGCTGTCGCATATTCAGCTCTTTCTGTTTGAAGATATGTTCGAGGCTTCTGTGATCAGTGTAGATTGCGCACTTGGTACCATACAAATAGTGTCGCCATATCTTAAGTGCAAAAACAACCGCTCCCAGCTCTAGGTCGTGTGTCGTATAATTCCGTTCGTGAATCTTTAGTTGGCGCGAAGCATAAGCAATAACTTTATCCCTCTGCATCAATACACATCCAAGACCTTGGATAGATGCGTCGCAGTAGACTACGAAATCGTCCGTGCCTTCAGGCAGTGAGAGGATAGGTGCGCTACAGAGTCTATCCTTTAAGTGTTGGAACGCTGTTTCCTGTGCATTACCCCAACGGTAAACAACACCTTTCTGTGTCAGTAGTGTAAGCGGCTGAGCAATTTTTGAGAAGTCTTTGATGAAACGTCTGTAATAACCCGCCAAACCTAAGAATTGGCGTATTTCTGTTGGTGTACGAGGCGCAGGCCAATTCTTGATCGAATCTACCTTGGATGGATCTACATGAATCCCATCCTTGTTCACCACGTGGCCTAAGAAGTGGACTTCACGAAGCCAAAAGTCACATTTAGAAAACTTAGCGTATAGCTGTTCCGTTTGTAGAAGTTCCAGTATAAGTCGTAAGTGCTGCTCGTGTTCCTCCTGACTTTTCGAATAAATCAGTATGTCGTCGATGAAAACAATGACGAACTTGTCGAGATAGGGTTTGCACACCCTGTTCATAAGATCCATAAATACGGCAGGCGCGTTCGTTAGCCCGAATGGCATGACCATAAACTCGTAGTGGCCGTAGCGAGTTCTAAATGCTGTTTTAGAGACGTCCTCATCCCGGACTCTCAGCTGATGATATCCTGACCTTAAGTCTATTTTGGAGTAGTAGCTCGACCCTTGCAGCTGGTCGAATAAATCATCTATGCGCGGAAGAGGATAACGATTCTTGATCATCACCTTGTTGAGTTCACGGTAGTCTATACACATCCTGAACGTACCGTCTTTCTTCTTTACGAATAACACTGGAGCTCCCCAGGGCGAAGAGCTAGGACGTATAAAACCCTTTTCCAAGAGTTCTTGTAGCTGCTTTGACAGTTCTTCCAATTCAGTTGGAGCCAAACGATAAGGCGCTCGAGCTATGGGTGCTGCTCCAGGAGCTAGCTCGATCTGAAACTCGACCTGGCGATGAGGCGGTAACCCAGGTAATTCCTCAGGGAACACTTGAGGAAAGTCACGTACTACAGGAATATCTTCAATCTTTTTCTCTTTCTTCGATGTATCAGTGACGAGAGCTAGAACAGCTGTGTGACCCTTTCGCAGACACTTCTGAGCCTTCAAGAAGGAAATGATGCCACTCACAACACCACTCTTGTCGCCTTGAACTTCGAGAGGTTCCTTGCCCGAACGAGGAATACGAATAACCTTTTCTTTGCATAAAATCTCCGCTTGTTGTTGCGATAACCAATCCATACCAATGACGACGTCAAAGCTACCCAATGTTATAGGAATGAGGTCGATGGAGAAAGTCTGACCAGCGAGAATAAGATTACACCCTTTAACTATGTGTGTGGCTTCTAAACTCTTACCGTTAGCTAACTCTACGACATGCTTGGTATTTAGGAGAGTTGGTGCACGTTTTAACATTTCACTAGCTTTTAAAGACATGTAACTTGTATCCGCACCAGAATCAAATAGTACAGTAACATAAAAGTCGTCAAGAAGAAACTTACCCATAACCACGTTGGGATCATTCCTGGCATCACCCTGACCGATCACAAACATACGGCCTCTAGCACCATTGTTGTTGTTCCCGTTGCCCTGATTGTTATTGTTATTGTTCTGGTTCTGGTTTAACTGAGGGCAATCCCGCTTGTAATGACCTTCAGCCCCACATTGGTAGCATCCCCTGTTTCCCTGCTGCTGCTGCTGAGGCTGGTTTCGTGGAGCAGGTGGTTGTTGTTGCTGGTTCTGATTTGCTGGCCGTGCGCTTCTACAATCCTTAGCCTCATGACCCATCTTGAGGCATCTTTGACACTGTTCCCTGCGGCATCTTCCACTGTGGTGTTTGTTGCACCTTCTACACCATGGGTGATTTCCCCGATAGCCACTCTGCCCTTGACTACCTGATGATTGCTGATTCGGACTCTGGTAGTCATTTGTCTTGCGTTGCTGAGCTTGAGACTGAACAGTAGCTGAACCTTTGCTAGAATCCCCCTCCCATTTCCTCTTATTGTCGCTGGGAGTAGCAGGAGTAACTGAAGTGGTAGCGGTAGCAGTAGCGTTGATGCGTTTAGGCAACCTGTTTTGCTCCACCGCCTGATCAGTGAGACGGTGAGCCAGCTGAACAACCTGCTGGTAAGTAGCATGATTTGCTGAAGTCACATGACTTTGGATCTCTGGCACCAGACCCTTAAGATAAAGTTCGATGCGTTTGTCCACCAGAGTAGGACACAGTAACGCAAGCTCATTCGACCTTTTGGTATACGCTTCAATCTCAGACCCCGTCATCTTGAGGTTGAAAAACTCGACTTCCAGCTTATGAATATCATCTCGACTGCAGTATTCTTCCTTGATCATTTCTTTGAAATTGTTCCATGGGGTGGCGTTAGCAGCAACCAACCCCAGTATTTGGACCTGAGCTTTCCACCATGTGAGGGCTAAACCCTCGAGGGTACCGGTAGCATACTTCACCCTGCGTGCCTCAGGGCATTCACACATCTCAAACACAGACTCTATCTTTTCAAACCAGTGCAGGAGACCTACGGCTCCTTCAGTGCCGCTGAAAGTGGATGGACGACAGTCCATGAAAGTCTTGAAAGTGCAAACAGGTGCTTGACCTGTTGTGTAAAAGAATTAGGACAAGTTTAAACACGAGAGTTGATTTAGGAATGTAGGATCTAAGGATCCTAGTGTGAGTTGTAACTGCAGGGTATACCTCCTGCTTGTGCGGCTGCAACTGCCGCAGTAACTCGTTCGTTAATGAGGGCCGTCAACTGGTCCTGAGTCATGTTGATACGTCCAGACATGATCTTCATAGTAAAGATAACGTAAGTGAGATAGGTTCGCGAATCGTGCGATGACAGAAGAGAGTAAGCACACAAGTGTTCTCAAGTAATAGCATATAGTGGGTTCTGTACTCTAGGCATACCACGAGCATAGTTCTATGTAGTTCTAGCATGTAGGTAATGTAACATGAATAGTAATACCTATGGTGTTGAGCCTTGCACGTGGAGCGAAGCGTCGTTGTGGATCGTTGAGAGCACTGTTCTGGTTATAGTCTGGTTTTAACAAAATTGTTTTCCCTTTATTAAAACCGAGTTCTCTATAACCAATGGCTCTGATACCAATCTGTCACACCCCCAAAATCCACCCGCGGAGTATCACCGCTTGGAGGCGTGACTGACCAGGATCAAGCCATCAATCATATCAAACATAGTATTTAAGTGTAAAAGTAGGAAAAGGTAATTCATCTTGACATGACTGATGTTCATAACCAAACATTGTTTAAGTAGCGGAAGCATAATAATGAAAACCCAAAATAAGTTATAAGTTCAAATATCGTCTACGATCCGTATCCCACAACGACCTGCTCCTTCCTGTGCAAGCTCCATATGTACCTAAGGTCCTGCAAGGCATGTAAGAGAGAGTCAACAACTAGTTGAGCGAGTTCACAGTTAACAGTTCAGTAATAGTATAGTGTGAGTAGTAGTATGTTCGTTCGTTACAAAGTATTGTATTATTTCCCATCGCGGCCCTCCAGGCAGGTGTGCGAAGATGTTGGGGAATGTTATTCCCCAAGTATTCTAGACTAGGTTTGTTTGTATCGCGGCCAATGTCCTTGGCAGGTGTGCGAAGATGTTGTAAATTTAGTTCGCGGCCAATGTCCTTGGCAGGTGTGCGAAGTCAGTCATAACATCGCGGCCAATGTCCTTGGCAGGTGTGCGAAGATCGTTCAATAAGTGTTACTAGTCTAGCAGTAGGTTCTGTCATCTATGTATGTACAGTAATCATCAAATCCCCATTCCCCCCTGGGAACCCCATGCCTTGGCTTGTGTGAACTCACCTTGGTTTGCTCGGTATGCTAGGTATGTGTTCGCAAGTAATCAATCCCGTCCTAAAGTATGCATGTATGTGAAATCAGTTTGTGTTCAAGTTGTTCACGTATAAACATGTAGCACGTATTCACAATCGTATACAAGATGGTTACACTTAACAGCAGTTAAATATTCCAGTTAACACTTAACAGAATTAACTCAAGTTACTGTGCAGATTAACTGTTTGGCGAAACACACTTTCGGCGAAACACAAATTGACGAAACACATTCTGTTTCGTCGTGGCCTTGTTTGGCGAAACAGGATTCTAATTCGTCGATGACTCTTGGCGAAACACATTCTGTTTCGCCGGGAGTCCTGTTTCGTTGGATGTCTGTTTCGCAGACATCAGTTACAGCAGATGCGAATAACACATAAACCCTAATCCTTCTAGCAGCCGTCATCAATAACAGAAATCATACGAAGGTCAATGTGCATATCGAATCATCATAAATCAATCATCCCAGAGTCATGGTCTAGCATAAACCCTAGTTTATGTGTATAACATATCAACATACAACATCATATCATTGTACCCTATCAAGATACTAACTTGGATTCATAATCAGAACATAATAACAATATCCAGAACCGAGCACTCGATTGTATTAAATTTCTCATACCATTTTATATAAATCCTACTACATCATACATATCAAAATCAATAACATCATAATCATACTCTTATCACAGCAGTAACGCACATCAATCATATACACAAGCAATAATCGTGATATCACAGAAACATGGAATCGATTTACAAACACACACTAACCGATTCAAGATGAAGAAACAAGGATTCGAGAGCTAGGGATGATGGTGAACAATGGTTGTTGCCATCGCACAGAAGAGAGAGTGTTCTTGGGTTTCAGAGTGTTCAAAAGTGTGAAACAATAGGTTGATTCACGTAGTAGTATGCGAGTTTACGTTCTGGGCCCAAACTGGGCTTCGTGAATTACTGGGCCGGCGAAACAGACTTCTGTTTCGTCGGAGTGTTCATGGCGAAACAGCCTGTTTCGTCGGAATGGGTTATGGCGAAACAGCCTTGTGTTTCGTCGGGTTCTTAACAGTTTAAGTTCTACAAACAGTACACATGATATACAATCACACATAACCATGCAAACACACTAGGTTTTATCATAACACAACCATATAGTCAAAGTCAACGTGCATTAAATGCGAATAAAGAACGTCGGAAATTCGAGTTGTCACATCGAGATCCTGGAAAGGATCGAAACCGTTGCATACAAACTAAAGCTTTCAGAAAAGCTTAGTAGTGTTCATGACACGTTCCACGTGTCTAATCTCAAGAAGAGCCCTACACAAGAAGCAGTAGTCATTACCGCGGACGAGATTCTCGTTAACGACAAACTCCAATTTACTGAATAACCTGTCAAGGTTTCGAACTGGAAAGTCCACCAGACACGAAGAAGTCGTATTAAACTTGTCAAAATTCATTGGAATTCATGTCATGGCCCAGAGTTTACTTGCGAGCGTGAGGACCAAACCAAATCAAAATACCCGCATTCATTTCACAACTCCCCTGCAACCGATAACATAGCTTGAATTTCGGCGATGAAATTCTTTTAACGGGGGGAGAATGTGACAACTGGCAATTTCCCATGTATCCGTAAAATATTAAACAGTAATTTGTGCTTTAATGACTATGTCTGATTAGATTAATGACATGAATGATTTTCTTATTACTGTCAAATACATACAAGTGCATTTCATGTTGCATGAGTTCTTATCATTATTGCATGCAACACAGTATGGTTCAATTAGTGCACGAAACAAAGTTAGCACAATTATAAAAAAAACTAGAAGTACTGATGGGAGTTCAGTACTTAGACAGACATGATGTTAAGACACAAAATGAGCCCGAAACTAAGAGTTACACTAGTATAGTGTGTAGGAAAGTAGGGATCATAAAACTGCCTTCTGGGTGATAGTTCAAGTGCCGGAAAGTGCCCGAAACACCCTAAAACTGCAGAATTCTGCACAAATCAGCAAAAAACAGCATTTTAACTACAAAATACAATGCAGAATTATGGTTTAATGGTCCAGAATAACTTCCTAGGTGTCGGGAAGCAAAACTGTCATAAAAGGGAACACAAAGCACACTAAGCTGCGTAATTTAGCACTTTAACGAACCGGTAACCAACCGAACAACCGGACACTACCCGAAACACCAAATTTTCACTAGAAGTACTATTTTAGTGTTACGAAGCTAGTTATGGTCACCGAACATTATAATATATCCTCTAAACACTAAACACTTATAACACTAACTAATATACTTGAAATCTAACCTTAATCTTTAACTTACCATTTCATCACAACTAGACCCCCCCCCCCCCTTCAACTTACGGTCCCAACATGGGGACCCACCCTTTGATTTCTTTCAAATATTTTATAGGATTTGCTAATTACTTTAGAAACATAGAAACCAAGGGTTATTTGTTTGTTGGAAGAACTTGTTTTAAAAACCATAAGACTAAACCATCTTTCATTCATCATCTTCATTTTCACCACCCTCTTCCTTCCCTCATTCTCGGCTCAACATATACACCCACACACATCCATTTTCATTCCATTCTAATACATTCCAAGGTGATCTAAGGGTGCAAGGAACCTATCTAAGGAGCTTGGAAGCTTTAGAGATTGAAGGACCATCACCAAGAGCTTTTATCCACCTCCTTCATCATCATCTTCATCTTAAGTTTCTTCCCTAGCCATAGAGCTAGTAGTAAGCTCCTCACAACTTGATTTTACTTCTAATCTAATTTTAGTGGTTAAAAGATTATGTAATATGTTAAGCTTATGAAACTCAAAGAAATATGAAGATGATCACTAACATAAAGCTTAATAACATGAAAAACTAAGTTGTTTTAGTGTATGTATGAAACTTGTTTGATGATTTCTTGAGATTATGATGTTGATCATCATAAGAGGCTTGCTAGATGATGATTAAACATATGATATAGCAAGTGTGAGGATGAATCTTGTGAAATTAGTAATGATCATCCTTTAAGTTAAACATGAACTTGAATATGAACTTGATTTAGTGAATGATGATTACGTTTACAAGTTGTAAGTCTTGGAAATAAAAGATTTCAAAAATAATATTTTCAAGAGAACAAAGTTTATTACAAGATTAACATGAACTTGAATATGAACTTGATTTAGTGAATGATGATTATGGTTTTTAAAGAAGTTAATCATGTTTTAAGTATTAAATCAAGGCTAGAAAAGTGTTGATAACAAGAAGAATACAAAAAGAATTATTTTAGAAAATCATCATGTAAGTTGTAAAGAACTAAAATCTACAAGAAGGAGTTTTATAAACTAAAAACCATGTTTTTAGAGGTAGCTAAACCTACTAAACAACATGTGAAAATACTACAAATTTTTACAAACTTTCAGGTTCATATAATAGTGTAAATTGCATATTTAAAGCATATGGTAAGTCTTGTTTGAATTGTTGATGATTGGTGATGATTTTTAAAAAGAAAATGATATGCCTTTGAGCATGGAAACCTCCATTTTTAAGGGGATACTATGGCAAAATTTTTGTAGAAATTAAACACTTAGAAAAAAAACATTTTTAAACAAGTGTTTACAAATAAATTTTGATCATGGTTTTCATATAAAAATTTGCCATAATTTTTGTTACAAAAATTACAAATATTGGAGGTTGATTTTTGATAAATAAAAGTGACTAAGTATATATTTAGGAAATATATATTTAGATGTCACAATTTGTGTGTTACCTGTATATTATGTGTATTAGTTATATTATTTTAGGAACTTGAAAATAATATAACACACCAAAACACCAAAATTGTAATATGAAAATATTACCAAAATCTCAAGAAAACAAATACATAAATTATACCCAAATATTGGAGAAACGGACATATGAACTATGATCATAAATTCCGGAAATAAATTCTTAACTCGACAAGTATGACAAACGGTATTTTGAAAACCAAAGAAATGGAAAATATGATTTTACAAGTATTACAAAATATATCATATTTTATCAAGTAGAAAATATATTATTTTTAGTGGAGAAAAATATATATTTTCTTAAATAATTTGATGATATATTATTTTTGGATGAAGAAAATATATATTTTCTTAAACAAGTTAAGAATATATATTTTTTTGGGTGATAATTAGAAATATATATTTTCTAAAGTTAATTTTAAAAATATATATATATTATTTTTGAGATATATATGAAGGTATATTTATTTTTGCCAAGAAAGATTTAAAGATATTTTTCTATAAAAATTCTCTTACAAATATGAGTATTCTAAAAATACAAAGTTGGTGATTTTTAGTTGTCTAAAAATAATATTCCGGAAAATTAAATACAAAATTAAGTATAAAATACTTAATAAATACAAGAACATACGTATCCTCATATGCATAAATACTTGGAATACATCACCAATGTTTGGCAAAATACACAAGTATAAAAAAAAACACACAAGTGTGAAAATACACAAGTACAAGTATACCCATACTTGGGAAATACTCACGAAAGAATTACAAATGATCTAAGTCAGAAATACATTATTTTAACAATATTCCAAATAATTGAGTAAATATAATTTAAGTTAAAATATTATCATTTTAACTAATAATTATATACTTTGGAATTACATAATGTAACTCAAAGAATACCAATTCCAAAATAAGTCTTAACAAACAACTAAGACTAAGAGTCGTTACACGACCTAGCTGTCTAATAAAACATAGCACGTGTGTAGGTAGTAGAACGACCCGTGGAAAGGAGTCTTGAGTTACTAGACAGAAGAACGCAAATCAGTGAGTTCATGTCCCCCTTTTCTTTTAACTGTTTTCAGTTTTATAACTCTCGGGGTGAAATACATGTTTCAATATTCAAACGTTTACAAATGGCATGATTAGCTACGGAATGAACTGTTAGATCATGTGAGTGGTGGGTACAACACTTAAGACCATTAATCCTTGTATAAGGACTGCGGGGCATGAGTGATAGATCTATTTGGGTGTTGCGATCCCCACCCATGGGACCAGGAGTTGACCCATGTGGTGACTATGTCGTCCCCGCCGGGTGGCCTGATACAAAATCCGCAAGGTTTGAGCCTTCGTGCACCATTTCACATATATTAATGTATTAGATACACATTAATTGATCTGTTCATAGACGCTTTCATACCAGACTACAAAGGCATACATACAATTGTTTACTAGATTATTCGAACTCATACAGAAACACATGAACTTGCTTAATTTTTGGTGATGTTTTCAAAATTACATGTATTTCAGGAAACAAGATGGATCTTGGGTGCTGGTGTTGTTTTCAAGACATAAATTTCAAGTTTTGATGTCATCCACTTTTGATTTGTAACATAACTTGAGGACATGTTGGTTGAAACTTAATGACTCATGTTTGTAACATTTTAAACTTACGAATGGATGAACATCATGTTTTAACCATATAGTTATTTATTATAATTGAATGCAATGATATTGAACAAGTCACATATCATACGCTTCCGCAAAAGTCAGGGTGTGACATTAACGAAATTCAACAAAGTATAGTCTTATTCAAACAACACTTTGGCATTCGTTGTTGGTTCCCAGATCGATCGGACATAATATCGTATTGGTGATTATTGGTTAGAACACCAACGTATAGAGAGAAGAAGAAAAGAAATGAGCAAGGAAGAATGAAATCCTAGGCTCTTATTTATAGGTAAGGAGTATGCATTTCCAGGAAGTTTCCTGTATACTTTCTAGGAAATTACATATACTTTTCTAGGAAGTTACCTATACATTTTCTAGGAAGCTTCATATATACTTGTTTAGGAAGTTTCATATACATCTTTCCTGGATACTTCCTACCCATATATATCCTCCTTACATCTTCCTTGCACCTTCCTTAGATATTATCTACCCCATATATACCTTGTTGTTTAACTAATTAATTTATTTTAACCGTTTAATTAAGTAACTTTCTTAGATGATTAATTAACTGACTTAACTGTTTAACTGATTAATTTATTTAACTGGTTATTTAAGTAACTTACTTAATTGGTTAATTAAGTGACTTATTTAACTGATTAATAACTTACTTAACTGTTTAATTAAGTAATTTACTTATCCGATTAATTAATTAACTTCTTTAGCTGATTAATAAACTTACTTAGCTTGCTTAACTGCTAAGTTTCCTTTCATGTTGAGTTTCCTTAGCTATTAAGTTTTCTTAGCTACTAAGTTTCCTTACCCGCTAAGTTTTCTTAACTGCTAAGTTTTACTTAACCATCAAGTTTACTTAACCACTAAGTATTCTGGTTTAGCAGCTCCCTGGTTATGAGTTCTAATTTCTGGATACAATGGAACTCGTATTAGTGTATTAACTCAATTCAACTTTAACGATAATCACGAGATCGAAACCCTCACAACGAATGACAAAGTATAGCCGGATATTAGCAGCACTTAAACATCCATTGGATCGGTTTTAATCGATCGGATATAGTACCGTGTCAGTGATGAGAGTTATTACCCTGATAACGAGGCAGAGTTTCGGGTTTCAGGGACTCTGACATTAGAATGACAAAGAGAGCGTGAAAAAGAAAAGAAAATTTTGAGCGAGATGGAAAGGTGACTGAACGGCTCCATTTATAGGATTTTCGTGGGTTTCTCGCGCCCCGCGATTGACCTTGGCAGTCCTTCGTGCCCCGCGAGGGACACCCTAGCTATGGCTAGGGCTGCCGTGTCACCCTATAGCTTTGACACGTGTGTGACATGTGTCGTGGTACGTGTCCGGATAGAATCAAGTCTCTCGCGCCATGTGAGAGATCTCTTCTAGTGGGTCGCGGCCCGCGACCGAACCAAAAATCAGTTTATATTTGTTTTCTATAAAAATAAAGGTATATGGTGTTGGTTTTCCATTTACAGAGCGTTTTAGGGTGTTTTTGTGGGTTGTTACAGGTATCTAATGTGTGATATGACCATAGTCACAGATCCGTCAAGTGACACATACTGACCGAGTAATTGTGTAGATATAAACATTGTAATCGCCCTTAATACTGTAATGTGTAAACAACGGATGCTTTACAAAATGGAATGTACTTGCCAGTATTTCTTGCTGAAAAAATGTTTTAAAACGCGTTTCAGGGAACACTATGTGAAAGCCATTAGAAGCCAGGTAGAGAGCACTGAAGGCTTGGAAAAGTAGCTATAAAAGTTACCTAAATAAAAAGGAGTTTTTGTTTTCAATAATTATGGTTTATTCCTACAAATGTATTGTCAAATGAACTTGGGTTTTATCCCCAATGAATTATTATTATAAAAAGTTGGTGTTTAACTCTGATAAAAATATTTTCTAACTACGCTCCTAATGTATTCTGCTACCAAATTAATAAACACTGATACCACTAATCTGGATCTCGCGGCACCTGCTCCCGGGGTAGGGTTCGGGGGTTGCGACTTCGAAAGTGTTGCTCTTCACTATGTTGGGCAGAAACTGGTGATAAACAGTTAATTGGTCTGGAGTAAGTCCAAGAGACTACGGACAAAATTTTTCAGATCAGAGACCGTATCAAGGCGGCTCGCAATCGACAAAAGAGCTACGCAAACAAGAGATGGAAGCCATTATCTTTCGAAGTCGGAGACAAAGTTTTGTTGAAAGTCTCGCCTTGGAAGGGCGTAGCGACGTTCCGTAAGCGTGGAAAGCTTAACCCTCGTTATGTTAGACCATTTGAAATCCTGGAAAAGATTAGCACCGTTTCCTACATGCTGAAGTTACCAGACGAACTTAGTAATCTGTACGACACGTTTCATGTGTCGAATATTAAAAAGAGTCCAACGCAAGAGACGGTTATCATCCCTGTGGATGACGTTCACATTGACGACAAACTCCAATTCACTGAAGAACTTGTTGAGGTCATGGACTGGAAGATCCAGAAAACACGGAGGAGTCGTATCAAATTAGTAAAAGTTTGTTGGAACTCTCGACACGGACCCGAGTATACTTGGGAACGTGAAGATCAAATCAAAGCCAAATATCCTCATCTGTTCGCGAAGACTCATACAAAGGATGACTCAGCTTGAATTCCGGGATGAAATTCTCTATAACAGGGGGAGAATGTGACAACTGCCACTTTCTAGTAATTTTCGTACATTTAAATTAATCATTTAAGTTATACAGTTATGTGTTTTGAACATCCGAATAGCATGATTTCATGACATACACTTAGAATACTCATGAAATACATATTTATGGTGCACATTATTCATTTTTATTGGTTACATTTGAAACAGTATAAACAATGCATCGAAACAACTAGTACAGTTACCTAGTAGACTATTAGTGCAGATAGAAATGCAGGATGCGCAGAACTCGGCTTAATGACATATTTAGGACTTAGACGAGAGTCCAACATCAACTATACATTAAACCCTAAATGGGAATGCAAGGGTTTGGTTTAATACCTTACCGAAGTCCGATAAACACTAAAAACTGTCCGAAAAGCATTATAAGTAACAAATTCAGCACTTTTCTGCAGAAAATCAGCAAAATTCAGCATCGTAATTTTTATACAATGTGTAAAAGTGTTGTTTAACTCAAAATTCATACGAAAAGACATTGGGGTATCATTTAAACCAATAACCATATCATTCCCTACAATTTACATAAGCTAAAACATTCAACTATCTACTAGCGGAACAAACGCCAACCAAATATCCAACACTATCTAAACTTTTTTTTCAAACTAGCTAACATTATTTTTGGCATCTTTAAAGCCAGCTATGATATCTAAACATCTTAAAACATTTGAAAACCCTAAAAATCTAAACTTCTTAAACCTTTTACTACATTTCTAACACTTTAAACACTTAACATTTTTTAGCAAAACAAGACCCCCCCCCCTTGTTCGACCGCCCCCAAAGGGGACTCACACTTTTACCCACTTGGTGAAATATCTAGATATATATTTCACCTCATTTGCAAGTGGTGATCTTGGTGATTGCTTAAAGACTTGTAAACCTTCCTTTACTAGATCATTTCTAACACATTTTACACCATCATTAACACACACATAAGTTCCCATCTTCACCCCCATTTTTGGCCAAGAATAAGGAAAACCATCTCCATTTTTTAAGCCACTTTCTTGGTGATCAAGATGCATTTTCATGGAACCTAAGAAGATCTAAGGCATTTACAAGTTGAAGCAAGTATTTTCATCCATCTAAGAGCTTTCAACCATCAAGATCCTCATCATCTTTGCTTTTCATTTTCATCAAGATCTTCCCTAGCCACAAGAGCTAGAAGTGAGCATCCTAATCTCTTTTTCATACTTTTTTATGTATATATTAATTATGAACAAGATGATATCTAAAAGACTTATGCAAGAATAAGATGAAAATACATAAAAGCAAACTAAAAATCATATTATATAAGATTGTTTATCTTGTGATATGAAGCTTGTTGCTTGTTTATTTGATCTAGTTATGATGAACATCATATGAAAACTTGTTAGATGATGTTTAAAAACATAATCTAACAAGTGTACATGAAAGTATGAACAGGGTTATGTTAAACTTGATGTTTAATGGATGAACATAAATATTGAGGTTGAAAAAGTGTGTAAAAGATTTCCACTAAAAACTATAAACATTGAAAGATTTATAAAAGTAAACATACAAGATGGGTTTTCTATAAAAGTTTGGCAAAACTAGAAGTAAAGTAGGATTTTTAAACAAGTAAACATATGTAAAGATCATACTAAAACCCTACATGTTTATGAGTTCATCTCGTTAAAAGTGTGTTATAAATCTCATGTATTTTTGTTTAGAAATGATATGAGTAAATTGTTGTTGATTTGAAAAGAAAATGATATGTTAATAAACATGGCAAATTTCATATTTCAAAGAAACTATGGCCAATTTTTCTTAGAAATAACATGTTAGAAAAAATATCATTTTTAACAAAGTATTTACAAGAATACAAGATTTGAAAGAATGGTTTTTCTAAAAACAAAAATTGATATAAATATGTATTTTTGAGAAAATATATATTTAGTGATCTTAACAAATTATGTGCTATGTGCTTTTTGATTGTATTAGTTATATATGAAAGTTAGGAACTTGAATACATTGATACAAATAAATACAAGACACATTACAACTAAATTGTCACACCCCAAAAATCCACAAGCGGAGTATCACCGCAGGAGGCGTGACTGACCAGGATCCAAGCCACCAATCACATTGAACTCATAATTATAATTAAATAAAACTTTCATTTATTAACATAAAGCGTTATAAACGTTACATATCATTCATTGTGTACAGCGGACGCATAAATCATTTGTTAAGTGTTTAGTAAACCAAGAGTACATAAACCATTGAGCTTGTATTGAGATTCCATGTATCTCGACCCATGACCACTCCAGCTTCCCAGACATCAAGTTCCAATTGATATGCACCTAAAGGCCTGCAAGGCATGTAACAACAAATCAACAACAAAGTTGAGCGAGTTCACAGTTGGGTGTTCGTTTTAAGTTGTTTCAAAAACATAGTTATTCTTTAGCTGCTTATTTACCGTGGGGGTTACCCCATAGTTGAAAATATGATTAACCAATTCCTTCTTTCCCAAACCATAACCAGTGGGGGCTTCCCCATGTGAACCACTAAACCGTTACCATATCGACCACTGACTAAAGTAAGTTGGTGCCCTGACGTCAATGTCTATCATCATTGACTAGTGCCCAGATCCATTAGTTCACGCCCGTCCTCTGCGGCACGGTGTGAGACTTGTCAAACCTAAATAGCGCTATCTAACTAATGACCCGCTCGTCATTGGCCCGACGATTAAGTGATATAAAAGGAGGGACTTCATGATAGAGAGTTTTGGTCTAGTATCCATGTTGTCACCCTTCATTGAAGAGGGTGTGTACGTAATCCCCAAACCAGGAGATTACGCAGGTTCCGATTATATTCTTATCATGTGTTGTCACCCTCAATAAAGAGGGTGTGTACGTGTCCCAAGCCAGGAGATCACACAGTTTCAGTTTAAATCCTTTACCCATTCCCAACCCTTGGGAATCCCATGCCTTGTGGAAAGTGTGAACTCACCTTTGATTTGCTCGGTATGTTATGTTTCACTATCCGTCCCAAATTGGTCAACCAGATCCTAGTGTGGTTACCATTTAAAATTAGTTTGTGGACACGTGACGCATGTGTTCTTTGCATTTATCACATAGATTTCAAATAAACAAAACACATATCATAACGCAAGTCTTGGCAAGTGTTCGAATCCTACTATCAATCATAATACACGTTCACATCATACCCTATCACAAGTTATTCAGTCCATTTTGAGTACACACATATTAGTTCATAACAGCTTCACCATCTCAACTACATTATTGTATGGCACAACATTCAGTTAATCACACATTAAGTTTGCACTAATGGTTTGGGTCCTAATTTTCAATATACATCACAATTAATACCTTACTGTTATAATAGTTTTCATAATAAGTCCCATTAAATCAATTGAATTGTATTAATCGTTAAGTCCCAGCTAACATAACCGAGGCCCAGTTACATACATCTAATTAAGTCCTAATTGCACAGCCCAAATTATGTTATATGGCCCAATTATTTACATAGCTGACCCACTATCACAACCGGATCCCCTGTGTTACCCAGATTACATACGGTCCACCCTCACATGACCCAAAACTCTTTAGTAAATCCAACTAATAATCATGCAGGTCCGATTTATATGTAAACCCCCTTACATCTTTTTTTTTAAATCATCTCAGTGGCTTATTATTATTTGATTACACCCCCATAGCCCAACCATATATAAATAATTTCATCTTATAATTTTTGTAACCCAGTTAACTTGTATCGGCCCACCATACAAATACTCATTTAATGGATTATCGGCCCACCATATAGATACAAATATTAACGAATTTTATCATAGTCATCATCATCAAGAAATCATGTAATCAATTAAATCTGATCATAAACATCTTCCTGTTATCACATAACTTTTACCACATATCTAATGACCATGAAATTGTTATTCCCTAGACTATCAATGACATCTTTATTTGATTAGATCAAGACTTCACATGCAGATCAATAGTCAAGAAATTTTAAGTGGACCACTCTTATATAATGGCCGACAATTTGATTAATATCACTTGTTTTCAATTGGACCATAATATAACATTAATAACTCATGCATCCCTGTTAACATAATAACTCCTAACCCTAGTACAATCAATATCATCGCACAAATATATTTCAGTTTCTCATCATTACTTTATTCCTAATCATAGCTTAATATCATGAGGTTCAATAAGTCATACAAGTATAACATCCTGTCAATCCAGCAATTACTCTATTCCTAATCGTGGCTTAATGTCTAGCCACACCACTTATTTAATATCACAACAACACATACATATACAATTCGTCAATCAAGGTTTCGCACAAACAAGGATCAACATAACATAGATTTACTAACCAAGAGAAATATGGTGATGATGATCACGATCCGGGGAGGGGGGTTCCTGTTGCCGTACTTCGTAATAGGGGATAAGGGTGTGTAGGGTTTGCCAAAACTTGTAACTAATAAATTACGTATCATATTAATATACACATTCATAACCTTGGGCTTCAAGTATAGTGAACAAGTTCTAATCCTAGGCCCAAGTGTATCACCGGCCCCAAGTTATAAATATATAGATGGGCTTGGTTAACTAAGTATGATTATCGCAATCATAAGTGTGTGTGCAAGCTCGGTTTGGGCCTCACACCCAAATGTATAAAGGAGTGTTAAACGAGCACAAGATAAATAAATAAACACAGAGACACACGGTTTGAGGAATTTCAAAGAGTGCTGACCTTAAAGATTCGGGTTGTCACATCATCCCCAACTTGAAAGAAATTTCGTCCCGAAATTTAGCACGTGGTTACTGAGGAAGCTAGTTAAGTTGCGTGGTTTCCTGGTTTTCTTGGGGTATCACATCATCCTTCCGTTGGTTTGGAATTTCATCCTGAAATTCCGCAGTAGCTTCAGCCTCAGTAGTGGTTTCACGTTTCTCGAACAATTGGGGATACTTGTGTTTCATTAGGTCTTTTCGTTCCCAGGTAAACTCTGGGCCACGACGGAAGTTCCAACGAACTCGAACAATAGGTATCCTGGTGCGTTTGAGAATCTTGACCTCCCGGTCCAAGATTTCCACTGGTTCTACGACAAATCGCAACTGATCGTCGATGGTGAGCTCCTTAAAAGAAACTGAGAGAGTTTCATCTGGCAGACACTTTTTCAGATTTGACACATAGAGTACGTCGTGAACTCCGCTGAGTTCTTCGGGTAGATTCAGTTTGTAGGCCACCCTGCCTATTTTCTTCGTGGTTCCGAAAAGTCCGACATATCGCGGGTTGAGTTTGTCTTGTATGCCAAAATGAACTATACCTTTCCAATGTGAGACTTTAAGTAGTACTCGATCCCCAACCTGGGATTCTAGTGGTCTCCTGCGCTTATCAGCGTAGCTTTTCTGACGGTCACGAGCTTCCGCCATTCGTTGTCGTATCTGAGCAATCTTCTCTGTTGTGTCTACGACGAGCTCTGGGCTAGTGATTTGGTTGCTTCCAACTTCTGCCCAACAAAGAGGTGATCAGCACTTCCGTCCGCACAATGCCTTGAACAGATCAGCCTGGATGCTAGTGGGGTAACTGTTGATATACGAAAACTCCACTAAAGGTAGATGCCGCTCCCAGCCGTTAACAAAGTCGATTACACATGCTCAAAGCATGTCTTCAAGAGTTTGGATGGTGCGTTTAGTCTGCCCATCCGTCTGTGGATGATATGTTGTGCTCATGTCTAGACGTGAGCCAAAGGATTTCTCCATCGCTGGCCACAAGTCAGATGCAAATCGTGGGTCGCGATCAGAGATAATGGAGGTTGGCACCTCGTGCCTAGCAACCACTTCTTCCAGGTAGATGACTGCAAGTGTAGAAAACTTATCTGTTTCCTTAATGGCTAGATGTGTGCTGGTTACGTGAGACAATCGACGATCTTCCAGGTGATATTGTTTCCGTTTCGAGTTGTAAGTTGACCAGCGACCAAATCCATGGCAGTCTGTTTTCGCTTTCCATATAGGTGTTTCTGGTTGCAAACACTTCAGTGTGACTTTCCCACAAGTCAAACATCATTCCCATACCTAGCTAGGTGGGCCTTCATGCCCAGTTACCAGTACAAGGCTTATAAATCCTGTTGTCTCTCATCAAAACCCAGACGACTAGAATAACGAAGCCGGTGTGCTTTGCTCAATACGAGTTCCCTACAGTTGCCGTATAATGACACCCACATTCGTTCCATGAGGTAACGAGTATCGTCTGACCTGTCAAAGGTTGCTTCTCCATGCCCCGCATGGGTTCAACTTGAAAATCCTCTTCCTTCAGTTCTCCAGTTTGAATAGAGCAAGTCTGATCAGGTAAGTTAGAGTCGATAGTGAGCTGCAAAGCTCGTGCACGTTAAAGTTTCATAGTTGTAATCATCTTAAAGTTCCCTGCAGCGATGCCATTAACTGATTTAGCTCTGTCGAAGCCAAGGTACACGGGAGGCCCTTGTGATCGGTCTAAATAACGCATCTGGTACCGTCCAAGTAATGCCTCCATCTAAAATCCCAAGACCACGGTTTTCACCGCCAGTTGTGTGTCGTGCAGTTCTTCTTTGTAACTCCATCACGTAAGTCATCACTCTCTCGTGTTGCGTCGGTGCGTAACTGGGACTCTGATTTGGACCTTTATGGTATACCACTAAATCATTCGCACCCTCGGGTAAAGACGATGCTCAGTGCATTACAGAGTTGGAATTCGAAAGCTGAAAAGACGTCCTCCTGATTCGTCTTTCCCGAACACAGCACCCTGCTGTGCTAAAGAGATTTAAGTTGTGCGACCTTCGAAACTCCTGTGAGTGAGCTGTAATAGTATCTAGCAAAACCAAGGAATTGCTGCATCCCCGAAGGAGTCTTTGGTGTCGATCAGTTTCTAACAAGATACATCTTAGCGAGATCCACGTGTATTCCCACTCCGTTGGTTACATGATCAAAATGCATTTCTCGAATCTAGATGTGACATTTCACACGTAATGGCTCCTCCCACAGAAGCGTTGAAATAGGATACATATGCCACCCATAGTGTTCCTTTCCCATGGTCATGATTCAGAACGTCATCAACAAATACGGTCGGTTCATGTGATCCCTGAAGCTGCTGGTGTGTTGATCAACATCAATGATCCTGGTGTACAAGGTTGAAATGGCTGCATTGCGTTCGACATGCTATTCTAAGAGC
>JARYGA010017611.1:0-52317 GCA_030545235.1 Helianthus tuberosus
AAATAACACGAGTCTCTACACTCGTTTGGTTTACGAAACCTCATTCTATCCAATCATCCGATTAAGGTCCGGTTATTAACATAGTTACCTATATTAGGTGTCGTTTGATTCCGAGATCTCTAGCATTACTTGGTGATTATCTTTAGACATCTGAGCAATCTCAAGTGAGTACATAGACCCCTCTTTTACTGTTTTCCAAACTGTTTTGGGGTGAAACACATGTGCCTACTTGTTACTTTCATGCTTTCCTGTTTTCACATCATATACTGCTATGTTCGTTAGTACATTATAGTACATGATTTTATGACATTTCATGCTAGGTGTGCCCAATTTTGTGCATTACTTAGTACATCATTTTACATGACATTTCACGCTATGTATGTTCATTTGATTTCATACTTAGTGCATTGTTTTCACATGCTTACAACTTTGGTATGACATTTGGTTTGTTTACATGGGACAATACATTCATTAACATTAGCTACGCCGTTCGTTAGTAGGTAGTGGTACCATAGGAATTGACAACTCCCGTTCCGGACATCCCAGGGAAAGGGGACAGAAAGGAATGACCGAATTCGATGATATAAGACAGATAGACCTTTAATTTGTTTAAAGGGTTTATCACCACAGTCACAAGGCTTGGATGTATGCATTTTCACAATACCGCATAAATGTTCATATTAAATATTTGCATGCATTTTTCCACAAAGACATAAGATTGATTTAAACCATGTTTTACTTCAATATTTTGTTTTTGTGCATATGGTTTAGTTGAGATATTTCACTTGCCATACATGACATTTTGACATAGACATTTTTCACATAGACATTTGACATGGATATTTGACATAGACATTTGACATGGATATTTGACATAGACTTTTGACATGATTTACATTTGACATATAATATGTTTGACAATTGTTTCACACTACATGATTTACATCTTAACATAAACACTTTGACATATTATTCAATACATTTGACAATTGGTTTAAACATAGACTTCTTACATTGGTTGGTTTGGTTTGATTAAGTGATTAAGTAACGATGCGTGTGTAATATGATACAAGCATGGTGGATACGCCGCTGGTACTTCCTATATATAAGTGTTTGTATGGTATTACATGTCGTAACGTTATTTGAATCATTTCAATATTGAGACATAGAACATTTTATACAAATAACATACTTTTCACAAGACATTGATTTACAAAACAACTTATCTTATACAAACACATTTTTACATGGTCATTTATTTAACCTGACATTTACTTATACATATCATCTGATCTTATTGTTTTCAAATGATTTACAAGACAAAGCAAATTACAAGGTTCATGACTAAACATTTTTCTTAAACATAAGTCATGAATCCTATTTTTACAAACCTATGTATCTCACAGGCATTTTTATGCTGACGTACCTATTTTCACATGTGTTTTCAGGAGCTTTTCCGTAGGATGTTGATCATGATACTAGGGCGGACCTGTGCCTTAGAGACTTTAAAAGAAGATAGACTATGTTTAATTATGTTATAAACTCTTTTGTTTACTGTTCAAGACAATGTAACACCCTTGTTTAATAAATAAATAAAACTTTGTATGCCATGGTTATGAGACAATTAATTCTGTTACAACACTCCCCGACGTTTCCGCCACGTTTTGTATGTTACACGTGGTCGGGGTGTGACAGAAGAGTTGGTATCAAAGCCAATGGTTATAGGGAATTAGGTTATTAGTAATGCTTTGACCTAGACTATAACTTTTCTAGGAACCTAACACAAGTTATCTTGTGTTTAGATCTTAAAACATGTACATCACCTATCCTTAGGTGATTAACAAAACAAGGAACCAAAATTTTTCTGGTTTAACTCCCTTTCATAGGTCAGGAGTCTACCATGAAGTTGGGTCAGGGTCAGATCTTTGAACTCAGCATAATTTCTAGTTACAAATGCAATGGTATCCCATTTTTCTAGTAGTGATCTAAGAAACCTGCTATTTTGTGTTGAATTTGGAAATGTAACTTTAACAAGTCTTAGCTCACTAATGAGACAACTGAATCGCTCAAACTGCTGAGTCAATGATTCACCCTTGATATGACAGAAGGTTTCATACTGCTGATTCAGAATTTCCCTATTATTTTCAATAACTTCTTCCGTTCCCCCAAACTGTTCCTTCAATGCATCCCATAGCTTTTTTGCACTGTTACAGTGTAGCAGCCCAGCATAGATTTCGTTGGGTAATGCAGATGCTATGATGCTAAATGCTTTGGCATCGAGTTCGAACTTTTGAAAATTAGTTTCAGTATATTTTTCAGGTTTTTTAGGTTCGAACTTCTTTGTATCCTCAACACTTGGCACCATAGGAACATGGGGCCCAAAAACAACAGATCTCCAACATCTAGTATTCTGTTGAGCAAGGATGTGACCCATCCTTCTATCCCAGATGTTGTATTCATTACGTTTAAGCATGGGTGGTTTGAAGAGTGAGCCGATGTTATTCTTATCATCTTGTGATTGTGACGTCATCCTGGTTGTTTTACAAGCACTGATTAATCAACTTTGATGGTGATTAAACCTTGCTCTGTTTTTCAACAAAACGAACAACTATCAGTATCAACGATTGTGAGCTGAACTATTTATGTCAAAATGATTGTTAAATCAAATTTGACTGTCTGAGCTCTGATACCAATTGTTAGGATCTGAGTTTGGTTTTGATTGTGTTTTACGTTTGAATTAAAATGAAAGATGAACAAGTAATGCAGCAAAATGTAAATGGAAACAAACTTTGCACACAATCAAACAGGAGAATTGCTTTCAACACACATTTTCAACAAAGAACCGAATGATTGAATTTATTTCATCAACTATTACAATTGCATGCATGTAACAAACTCCTCCTCAGCCTGAGCTCACAGTGATTTGTTCATACAGGAAGAAAGATGGTGAAGAGCTGATAGAACAGTACAGGGTAGTGTTCTATTTATAGGCACGGACAAACCACTGTGGTATCTTTGCTGACGTCACCATGAAAGTGACATCTAACCTCCTAACAAACTCTAACAACTTATCTATACAAGCACTGCTTATCCTAACTACTGATTACAAGACATTACATAAATAAACTAAACTACTGGTGAATCCTTCCACTGATGTGAACCCAACAGTACTTGTTGTAAACCAGCAGAGCTTAAGCCATAGCAGTAGATTGAACAGCAGGTCTTTAGTCTTTATTAGTCTTTGACTTGATCAGCAGTTGTAGGTCAGCAGTTGTAACGATCAGTGGATTGGAGGTCATCAGATGTTGAAACCACTTTCAAGGGGAGAGACTTGTATATACAACATCTGCTTATTCTGGATCCACTGCCCTGATCCAGTTTTGGCTTTAGTTATCTGTTCCTCTGATAGGGTTCAATCCCAACAGACACCACTATTGTCATGGCTCGACCATTAGAGCCATCAGTCATCCCACCTGCTGCTGTGATCGAGCATGTTGCTGAGATCCCTCCACTTGTTTTGTCCGATTCTTCTTTGCATGTCTTAGAGTCACGCGCTCCTACTACGCCGCTGTTAGTCTATTATCATCGTACGAAGAGGACTAGGCCCGCTGGGGATATCGCATCTACGTCATGTGCTGAGACGTATCTTCTTCCAAGAAGAAGAAAGGAGATAGAGTATACCGATATTGCCACTACGATCAATAGCTCGCTGCACTGCATAGAGATCTGGACTCAGCCAAAGGAAAGGCGAAGTACCTTGAGGGACAGATGGATGAGCACGAGGAGTTGAAGGTTATAGACGGTATTGCGAGAGATGAGATGCATTGGAGGATAGTGGATCTAGAGAAACTTATCAAGGAGATGTTAGAGTCTCTAGGTTTGAAGCGTTGATGTTCATTATCGTTTGTTTGTTTGTTGTTTGATTTGATGGGTTGTATTGTTAGACATTTTTGATACCCTTTTTGTTTAAGGCCTGCGTGCCAGTTTCATTTTTGGATATTATGTGGGAATTTTGTGTGAACTTGTTATGGGTGTCGATGTAGACATGCCAAGGATAGTCATTTTGTACTAAAAACAAGTTTAGATAATTTCTATAATGAATATCAATGATTTACTTTTGGTTTAAAAATTGTTCTTATTAATATGTGGATATTATACATGCGCAATGTTTGGTCCACTAACATTTAATGATTGAATTATTTTTTGTTATCGTCTTATGTGAATATTATTGTTGTAGTAATAAAAACGACGAAATGCCGCCAAAAGCAAGACAGGGTACCGGATTACCTACCACACCAGAAGATTTGGCTCAACTCATAGCCCAACACGTTAATACTTCCATGGAACAGCTCAATGCTAACCAAAATGATGGTCAGAGACGTGGATGTGGTGTACACGGGCAAGGTTTTGGTGGGGCACATATTGGAAACCCTCCAGGTAAAATGTGA
The DNA here is from genome assembly GCA_030545235.1 of Helianthus tuberosus. Taxonomy (NCBI): domain Eukaryota; kingdom Viridiplantae; phylum Streptophyta; class Magnoliopsida; order Asterales; family Asteraceae; genus Helianthus; species Helianthus tuberosus. The sequence goes on from JARYGA010017611.1 coordinate 4,449, forward strand.
TCGGAAAGTTTTAATAGTTCATGTGTTACGATATCATTGGAATGTGTTCCTGATTTCCATTAACATTATTGAACAATGCACATATGTATATATAAAACATTCCAGGGCTGTAACCCACGATCATTTACCGGTGCTGAAGGACCCTTAGACATCACACGATGGATAGAGAAGATAGAATCTGTCATGGAAATCAGTGGTTGTGATGTTGATCAACGGGTGAGATATGCTTCTTGTTCTTTTCTTGATGAAGCACTGTCCTGGTGGAACTCGCAAGTTCAAATTTTGGGTGAAGACGCTGCCTATGGTCTGACCTGGAACGAACTTAAAGAGATGCTCCTGAAAGAGTACTGCCCGTGCAGTGAAATTCAGAAAATCGAGACCAACTTCTGGAACCTAACCATGGAAGGTCTGAACGTCAGAGCTTACACATCTCGTTTTAATGACTTGGCAAGGTTAGTTCCACGAATGGTTACTCCCGAATATGTAAAGGTAGAAAGGTATATCTGGGGATTGTTGCCACGAATTCGCAGTATGGTTACATCCGCGAAACCTACCACCTACCTAGAGGCTACTACATTGGCAAAATCATTAGTCGATGACGCTGCTCACAAAAGTGGTCTTGATAAAAAGGAGGAAACCGGGAAGTCATCGGGCAAGGCCAAAGCAGATGCGAAATCTGAACGGTCGGGGCGTTCTGAGACTAAGACAGAAGATTCGAAGAAACACAAGTCTGAGAGCTAGAGGAAGGAGACTGATGAGAAGCGCGACAGGAAACGCAGTTCTAGGAAGGCGTATGTAGCAAGTTTTAGCAGCTCTAGAAAGGATAACGCCATGGATACCCGAGGTGGTTCTGAGAGGAAGACTCACGAGGACGAGCAGAAGAAGTGTCGCAGATGTGGACGAAATGGACATATTGCCTGCGAGTGCTATGCCAAAAGTACTCTGGAAGGAACGAAGCTTGAGGGACGCTTTCAGTGCGGGGAACAAGGACATTTCAAGAAGGATTGTCCTAAGGCGGGAGGTAAGAATGCCAGGGGTAGAGCGTTCGAAGTAAACGCTGGGAAGGCATGTGACGATCCTGCTGTTGTCACTGGTATGTTTTTTTATCAATAACCATTCTGCGTTCGTATTCTTTGATATGGAGCTGACTTGAGTTTTGTCTCGAAAAGCTTTGAACCATTTTTGTGTTCACCTAAAAGTAAGCTAGGTAAGAAGTACTCGATAGAACTAGCAAATGGTAAATTGATAGAAATAAGCGAAGTCGTTTGCGACTGTAGTATTTAGCTAGATGATCATAAGTTTAGTATCGATTTACTGCAAGTGGAGCTGGGAAGCTTTGACGTAGTTCTGGGAATGGATTGGTTGTCCAAGAACAAAGCGGAGATTGTTTGCTCGGAGAAGCAAGTACGGATACCTCATCCTGGTGGTGGCGAAGCGATAGTTGTCCATGGAGATCGATCGAGTCGTGTGTCGAGTGTTGTAAGTGTTATAAAGATGCTCAAGATGTTGCGGGAAGGTTATCCTGCGTTCCTAGTCAACGTGGTGGATACAAAGGCCGAATGTAGGAAGATCGAGGAGATTCCTATTGTTCGTGACTATCCAGATGTTTTTCCTGAAGACTTACCTTGATTAGCCCCTGCGAGACAGATCGAGTTCCGAATCGATCTGGTACCGGGTGCTGCACCAATTGCAAAATCTCCTTACAGATTGGCACCGTCTGAAATGAAAGAAATGTTGTACCAGCTTCAAGAGCTATTAGACAAAGGTTTCATTCGACCGAGTTTTTCGCCATGGGGTGCACCTGTCTTGTTCGTGAAGAAGAAGAAGAAGGATGGATCCTTCAGGATGTGTATTGATTACAGGGAGCTGAACAAGTTGACTATCAAGAATCGGTACCCTTTACCGAGGATTGACAATTTGTTCGACCAGCTTCAGGGATCTAGCTACTACTCGAAGATAGATCTGCGTTCAGGGTATCATCAGTTGAAGGTTGCTGACGAAGATGTTCCGAAGACAGCTTTTCGAACACGATATGGCCATTACAAGTTCCTAGTCATGCCTTTTGGCCTAACTAATGAGCCAGGTGTGTTCATGGATCTCATGAACAGGGTATGCAAACGCTATTTGGATAAATATGTGATAGTATTCATCGATGATATACTTATCTATTCGCGAACCAAAGAAGATCATGAGCATCATTTGAGGTTGATTTTGGAGTTGTTGAAGGAAGAGAAGCTGTATGCCAAGTTCTCTAAATGTGAGTTCTGGATTCGAGAAAGTCATTTTCTCGGACATGTCATAAATGAGAAAGGTATACATGTAGATCCGTCTAAGATCGAGGCGATTAAGAATTGAGAAGCGCCAAAGACCCCGTCAGAGGTGTGACAATTCTTAGGGCTTGCTGGGTACTATCGGAGATTCATTGAGAACTTCTCCAGAATAGCGCAGCCGTTGACGCTATTAACCCAGAAAGAGAGGAAGTTTGACTGGACGGAGAAGCAACAGGAAGCTTTTCAGATGTTAAAGGAAAAGCTCTGCAGTGCCCCTATTCTTTCCCTTCCTGAGGGAAGTAATGATTTCATTGTATACTGTGATGCTTCACGTTTGGGCCTTGGATGCGTTTTAATGCCAAGAGACAAAGTGATAGCCTATGCATCCAGACAATTGAAAGTGCACGAGAAGAACTACACAACACATGATTTGGAGCTTGGACCGTTGTGTTTGCCCTGAAGATCTAGAGACACTACTTGTATGGCACGAAGTGTACGATATACACGGACCATAAGAGCCTCCAGCACATCCTCGATCAGAAGGAGCTCAACATGCGACAATGATGATGGGTAGAGTTACTCAATGATTATGAGTGTGATATCCGTTATCACCCAGGAAAAGCTAACGTTGTTGCAGATGCAATCAACTGGAAGGAACGGGAAAAGCCTCTACGTGTACGCACTTTGTGACAACCCGAGTTTTCAAGGTCTCTATCCGATTTAACTTCGTACTTATTTGCTAAGTGTGTTTAATAATTACATGGTGTGCATTATAAGTGTTATTTGTGACATGTATAATATGTGTGTATATGTTATACATATTTGAATTGTATAACTATTTAAAACATGGAATTTTGCCTAACACCCCTAGCCGAAAACCCACACTCTACGAAAACACCCCACCCACGAAAACACTTCATGTATTTTCATCCACATGTGGTCAACGAAAACCAAATGGGCTTTGGCCCAGTAGTGATTAGTTAAAAGGGTTGTACTTGACCTATACGCGATAACAGCAACTAGAAAACCCTAATCACCTCTCAGTTACTCTCTCTCGCTCTCCTTTGAAACTCGACGGCAACCTTGAGCATTCGAACCCGTACATCGATCGACTTACTGTTCCTTCTGTTAATCTTAGCAATCAACTATTGATGACTGTTTGATTGAAAACAAGATTACTATTCGTTGGCTTTATGAATTAACTGTTAGCACATAGCGATTGTGATCATGTGATTTGAATTGTGTTGTTTGTTGATGATCTGACATGTATATGGTATGTTAATGAATGATGATTCTGGTTATGTTGTAAACATGTTCTTAACTATAATGGATCTAGTGATGGAACGATTTGATGACTTATGTAAACCTTGATATCGATCTAGAGTTTTGACAGTTTGTGTAATTGGAATTTGTGTAACCTTGTTGCTGTTTGATTTGGTATTTGTGATTGTTTAAGATCTGTACATCGATCTGTACATCGGATACGTTACTGTGGCTATCTAAGATCATAGATGGTATTTACGATTTAGTGTGCATATTAGATAATAAGTGTTGTGATGATCTGATTTAATGATAATTCTGGTTGTATAGTGATTGGTAGTTTAATTTGATGGCATGTTTTGGTACGATTGAATAACTGTTACTCATCATTAATATTTTATGTAACTGATGATGATGATGCAATCAGACGAAAACACAACAATCAGACGAAAACACAAGGTGTTTTCGCCAAGCCTTAAGTCCGACGAAAACCCTTGGGTTTCCGTCAAAAGCGATTTCGCCATTTAGTATTTTCGGCCACCAAGTGTTTTCGTCAAAAGATATTGTTGCCATCAAGGGTTTTCGCCATACATGATTTCGTTAGTATTCTGGCATACTAACTTTGTTAAGTCTATTACTCAGTTAAGTTGATTTACTCAGTTAACTTTATTAGTTATGTTTAGTATGTAACTTTGTTAGTTATCAACTCCGTTAGTTGTTAATTGAGTAAACATGTTAATTCTGTTAAACTTATTAACTTTGTTAGGATATGCATGTAACTCTGTTAAACATGTAACATTGTTAGTGTGTAAATCCTGTTAAGTGTGTTAACTTTGTAAAGTATGTTAACTGCCTGTTAATCCTGTCAAGCATGAGTTGCATGGCTTTAATTAACTTCTTATATGATACATGATAATTGCTTAAACACACTTCGTGACATAGATGGCATGTGAATCTATACGAACTTAACTGATTGAGTATACGTGTATAACTATAGGACTTGACTGATTTCTTCTGAGCACGTAGTTTAGCATACCGAGCAAACCAAGGTGAGTTCACACTCTATCCAAGCCATGGGATTCCCAAGGGTTGGGAATGGGTTAAAGAACTGAACGGAACTACAAACTTGCGTATTCCCCATACAACAGGATACATACGACCATAAGATCATCACTCTATCATTTGAAGTCTCTCATTTATCTGCTTAATCGCCGAGGCCTATGGCGAGTGGGTCATTAGTAGATTGCGCTATTAGGTTTAACAAACCTCACACCGTGTCGTCCGAACGGGCGTGTACTAATGGGCTATGGGCAAAGGGTCAATGCTGATAGACATTGACTTAGGGCACCTCTTACATTTTCGTAGCAGTCGATACGCGTGGTCTAGTAACACATGGGAAGCCCCCACTAATCTTCGCAAACATGTCTGGGAGACCGCGATACGAATTAATACGATACATGGTTTACAAAACGAACATACGATTTACGAAACGAATGCTACAACTAAACAACCATCTGTGAACTCGCTCAACTTTGTAGTTGATTCGTTGCTACATGCCTTGCAGGTCGTTAGGTACTCATGCAGCTTGCACAGGGAGGCGCGGTTGTTGTGGGACATGGCAGTGTGTGCCATGCTAAAAACATTACTTTATTTCATACTTAATACTTACTTTGAGTTTTACAATTATGCTTCCGCTAAACACTTAACTACGTTTTGGTTTGAAACACCTTTCATATTGTGTGGTTGAATTTTTACGTATTACTTGTTATGTTCAATATGATTGGTGGCTTGATCCTGGTCAGTCACGCCTCCAAGCGGTGATACTCCGCGTGTGGATTTTGGGGGTGTGACAGATTGGTATCAGAGCCATTGGTTATAGTGAACTTGGTTTTAATAAGGGAAAACATTTTTGTTAAAACCAAACTATAACCTGAACAGTGCTCAACGATCCACAACGACGCTTCGCTCCACGTGCAAGACTCGACATTCTAGGTGATATGGTTTATGTTTTATTGCCTACTTGTTAGTTACATAGAACTTTGCTCATGGTATGCTTAGATAAACATAGAAACTGTTAATTGAAAACACTTGTGTGCTTACTCTCTTCTGTCACCGCACTTTCGTGAACCTCTCCCACTCATGTTTCCTTTGGTATGAAGATCATGAGTGGACGCGTTAACCTAACTCAAGCCCAGTTGGCGGCTTTGATCACTGAACAAGTTATTGCAGCACTCGCAGCTGCCCAGGCAGGAGGTATAGCCTTCCATCAAAACTTACTCTAGGATCCTTAGATCCTACTTTCGTAAACTAACACTTGTGCTTAATTCTGTTTACTCTTACGCACATGACAGGTCAACACGCTCAGCCACCTGTATGCACATTCAAGACATTCATGGACTGTCGTCCTAGTACTTTCAGTGGCACTGAAGGAGCTGTTAGACTCCTCCATTGGTTCGAGAAGCTCGAGTCAGTCTTTGAAATGTGTGAATGCCCTGAGGCTCGTAGGGTGAAGTACGCCACTGGTACTCTTGAAGGCACTACGCTAACTTGGTGGAACGCGCAACTTCAGATGCTGGGGCTGGCGGCTGCTAATGCCACCCCATGGAATGATTTTATGGAACTAATCAAACGTGAATACTGTAGTCGTGATGACATCCACAAGCTGGAAGTGGAGTTCTTTAACCTGAAGATGACTGGGTCAGAGATAGAAGCGTACACGAAACGGTCCAATGAACTGGCAGTGTTATGTCCAACTATGGTGGATCCTCCCATCAAGCGCATTGAGCTATACCTCAAAGGCTTAGTACCAGAGATTCAAAGCCATGTGACTGCTGCTAACCTTGCTACTATCCAGGATGTTACTCGTCTTGCTCATCATCTCACAGACCAAGCAGTGGAACAGAATAAGCTGCCTAAACGTATTGGTGCTACTACTACCACTACTTCTGCTATTCCCAGTGATAACAAGTGAAAATGGGATGGAATCTCCAGCAAGGGTTCGACTTCGGTTCAGTCCCAGGCACAGCAGCGAAAGATCGATGACTACCAGAGTCCTGGTCAGCAATCTTCTGGTAGTCAAGGGCAGGGTGGATATCGAGGAAACCACCCAAAGTGCAACAGATGCAACAGGCACCACAGTGGTCAGTGCAACAGGGGTCGTTGCCAGAGGTGTCTCAGGATGGGTCATGAAGCTAAGGATTGCAGGAGCTCGCGACCTGCGAATCAGAACCAACAACAAAAACCACCAGCTCCATAGAACCAGCAGCGACAGCGAGGTAACAGGGGATGCTTTCAGTGTGGTGCTGAAGGCCACTTCAAGCGGGACTGCCCTCAGTTAAACCAGAATCAGAACAACAACAATAATAATCAGGGCAATGGGAACAATAATGGGGATAACAACGGGGGAAACAATGGAAACAATGGCACCGGGGCCGCGTGTTCATGCTTGGTGTCACACCCCGACCACGTGGAACATACAAAACGTGGCGGAAACGTCGGGGAGTGTTGTAACAGAATTAATTGTTTCAAATCCATGGCAATTGAAGTTTCGTTTTACTGATTAAAAGTGTTACAATGTCTTAACAAACAAAGAAATACAACATAATTAACTAGTCTTGCATCTTTTATTGTCACTAAAGCCCAAGTCTGCCTATGTGTATCTTGATCATCTTATGCAATAGCTCCTGAAAAACACATGTGAAAATAGGTACGTCAGCATAAAAATGCCGGTGAGATACATAGGTTTTGTGAAAATAGGTTTCATGACTTTTGTTTGAGAAAATGTTTAGTCATGAACCTTGTTATTTGCTTTGTTTTGTAAATCATTTGAAAATCGATAAGATCAGATGATATGTATAAATAATGTATGGTTAAATGAATAACCATGTAAAATGAGTTTGTATTAGATAGGTTGCTTGTAAAACAATGTCTTGTGAAAAATATGTTATTTGTATAAAATGTTCTATGTCTCAACCTGAAATGATTCAGATAACGCTACAATATGTAATACCATACAAACACTTATATATAGGAAGTACCAGCGGCGTATCCACCATGCTTGTATCATATTACACACGCATCGTTACTTAATCACTTAATCAAACCAAACCAAACAATGTAAGATGTCTATGTTTAAACCAATTGCCAAATGTATTGAATAATATGTCAAAATGTTTATGTCAAGATGTAAATCATGTAATGTGTAACCAAAAATGATATGTATGGCTAGTGAAATGCATCAACTAAACCATATGCACAAGAACATAGTATCGAAGTAAAACTTGGTTTAAATCAAAGTTATGTTTTGTGTAGTAAATGCATGATCAATGTAAATCATGTAATATGCGTCCAAAATGTAAGTATGTGATGAATAACAAATGTACTAAGTATGAAGAACAATGCACGATTGAACATACATAGCATGTGAACTGTACTAAGTATGCAACAACAGACATACGTAGCATGCGACCTGTACTAAGTATGCAACAATAGACTTACGTAGCATGTGATGTAATGTAAAACAATGTACTAAGTAATGCACACAATGGGCACACATAGCATGAACACAATGAAATCATGTACTATTATGTACTAATGAACATAGCAAGTATATGATGTGAAAACAGGAAAGCATGAAAGTAACAAGTAGGCACATGTGTTCCACCCCAAAACAGTTTGGAAAACAGTAAAAGAGGGGTCTATGTACTCACTTGAGATTGCTCAGAAGTCCTAGGATAACCACCAAGCAATGCTAGAGATCACGGAAATCCAACGGCACCTAATATAGGTATCTATGTTAATTAACCGGACCTATATCGGAAGACTGGGTAGCATTAGGGTTTGTAAACCAAATGAGTGTAGGAACTCATATGATATGGTTTAACAAAGCCTACATACTAAATGAAACTTAACCTAAGTCTTATCGACCCATTACGACCCGTTTAGGAAGCTTATGCTACTTTAACGCGTCGTTCGCGTGAAACGCGTTCGGACCGCCTAACTAGTCCTATGACAAGTGTTATATGCCTAAACATGTTACATAATCAGTTATGTGACAAAAGTTTAGGTTACATATGCTTAATTACCAATTATACATGAAAAGGGTATTCTGGTAATTTACCTAAGGCATATAAACTACCTATCATACAACTACTTAAACGATGTGACCATAGGGTATAACCTCGGAAGGTTATGCCCTATACTAGGGTCACCTAATGTATTTGGTCGGATCCTAATGATCGACCAAACTGGGTCGGGTTCGAAGGTATAGGCGATTTATTAGATCGCCTACCCTACGACCCTAGACAACGTGGTAATCAGTGGGCATAGTCCCAAGGGACTATGACCAACGTGATTACACTCACGTTGCGAAGTTCAAACGAACTTCGCATTGACCATTACTGGTCAACGCTGAAAGTCAAACAAAGTTTGACTTTCTGACTCGAAAAGCAGTAAAATAAGGAAAAGAACGAAAGAATACTTACGAAGGGTCCCCGAATGCTAATCCCGATCCAAGAACTCAGGTATGAAACAATGGTTTCAACTTAGAGCTCTCAAATCAGAATTCTTGTGCAAAATGAGGTTGTGTGGGTTGGGTATTTATAGGAATACCCGAACCGTTAGGATCGTTTCATGGAAAACGTGCCATGATCCAACCCGTACACTTGTCGGAACCTGATGGAAGCTGAAATTATGTTCTTATCCGCTGACTAGACGATTGAGAATGTGTGGTTGAGAATCGAACAGCTGGGACCCGCTTGTTAAAACATTGAATCTGATCCAGATCATGCAGTCGCGTAGCGCGACAGGTAGGCCCTTAGGGCTCGCGCTACGCTACTGCCTCCCAGTTCCAGAATTGTTTCAAAATTGGCAGAAATGGTCCCTGCACGTGTTTAAGGCCTTTTTCGATGCGTTTGAACCCCGTTAACCTCATTTCAAGGCTCTAAAATGAAGTTAAAGTATAGGGAACTCAAAACATGCTCAAAAATATGCCGGAGGTTGGTTCGTTTGGCCGTACGAACGCGATGTTCGCTTAATTACGACGGAATGCGCATAAGCGCGAAAAACGATCCAAAAGACGCGACGAATGGATTTTTCTTAAGGCGAACACTAAAATATAATGTAGTCATGCTTACATAAATTTTTGGATGTCCGGATGTATTCAGAACGTAAGTTATGCGCGAAAATGCAAACTTGTGCACTTTTTGACACTTTTAGTCCCTGAATGACACAAAAGTTTATTTTAGCACACCGAACCCCTCAAAGCCTATTTCTAAGCTATGTAAAGGATATTTATGGTATGTTTAACTTATGGTCATGTTCCGGAAGGTCTGTTACAGTTCAAATTGGCATACTTTCGCAGTTTGTCAACTTTAGTCCCTGTAAGTGATTAAACTTGATTTCACCACACCAAACCTTCAAAAACTTATATATAAGTTATGTAAAGGTTATTTAAGGTATGTTAAGCCTATTTCACTATTCCGGAGTGTTCGTTGGATTAAACTGGTTATATCTACACATCAGAGCGCGTATAACCCTCCGGAAAGCGATTTAAAGCTTGAAATCGAACAAGAATTGATATGTGTAAACGATACACATATTTTTACAAATCCCAAGTATGAAATACTATATTTCATTGGTTTGGCATTTGTTTGATGGTTGGAGTGACACGGGTGTTACAGTCTCCCCTACTTTAGGAAATTTCGTCCCGAAATTAATTCGTAGGAGTCTAACTGTGGCTTTGTGTCAAATAACCACCAGAGATATGAAAGGCATAATCCTGTTATTTCTATTTAACGGACATTCTTCAGAATTGAAAAATGAACGGAGTTATTTTCAACAGGCATTCTTTAGAAACAAAAATGAACGGAATAGTCATTTTACATCTTAGAAACAAAAATGAACCGAATAAGTCATTTTACATCTTCAGAAACAAAAATGAACGGAATAGTCATTTTACATCTTCAGAAACAAAAATGAACGGAATAGTCATTTTACATCTTCAGAAACAAAAATGAACCGAATGAGTCATTTTACATCTTCAGAAACAAAAATGAACGGAATTAACTCTAGATACATGACAAAACTTGCTGTGGTTTCTGTGCACTGAATTTCCATAATTATGTACGCGTCCATAATTACGTAATTCCTTGCACAGTCCGCACAGTGCATTTCATGATGTGTAGGGGAAGAAAATATCAAACCTGTGATGAGTGTGACTAGACTACCATAGGGTCCTTTTAATCAGATCAACACATGATCTTTTTAATTAGACCACCAAGGAGTCCTTTCAGCTATATCATCACTTGATATACCTGACCAGATTTTTTTTTTTGATCAATCTGTTTAACTAGACCACTCAAGGGGTCTACTTATAGAATAGTACAATAAAATCCAAGGGACTTAACTACAACGTAGAAGCCCATTGAGGATTTAATATAGTACACAAAGATATGGAAGATTCTACGAGGATTTGGATAATAAGAATTTGGATCACACGAAAACATAAAAGGAAACACATAAGCACATAATCACATAGTTGTTTGACTTGTTTATTAATTTGTTATCTTTGGACGCGGATACTTAAAGCACACCAGGAATCCAATTCGTGGATTTCATTTGGCACTTTAATCATTTCAAGAATCCATCCATGAAGATAGGATGATCTACCAAAAATTCGATTTTTCGTTTTCAGGAAAACGCAATATGCGAATTAAGGTACACAATAATTTAGAACATACGGAAATACCCTTAGGTACCCTATTAAGAATTTATAGTGGTACTTGGGGTATTCGTACAGAATTATAACTTGCACCTTGTACTTCATCTCTTTGCAAGAGACGGGTACTTAGGATCTTTGTGGAAAACGCAAGAGATTGTAAAATGGAAGAATTTTGGGGGTAGTCTGTCCTTTAAGGAATACGGTTCCTTGATTGTCGGTATTGAAAGAGATATGTTGTTATGCTTACAACCACATAAATACATTGCAATGTAAATAAGAAGATTTATTTATCAACAATGATAACAACTGTTTCATGGACCTTGACAACAAAAGAAAATAATACATAGGATGTGATTATTTCTAAAGAGTGTTGTCTTCTAGTCGATCAGATGCTCATCTCTGTGCTGGATTAGTGTTAGCAAGCTTTGGGCAATTTCTTAGGAAATGTCCCATCTCGCCACACTTGTTGCAAGAACCTGGTGGAAAGCGAGCTCGAGCAGGTTTGTTGTCAGCTTGATTCGGTGCAGCTGCTGCAACGCAAACTTTTGCCATATGACCTTTAAGTCCACAAATTTGGCATTCGTGGCACTTCACATTAGCATGATGATGTATACCACATCGGTTGCACAAGGGTGAAGTTCCATTGTATGGCTTCCTAGCACGGGGTTGAGTTGGTTGTTTGGGGACGGCCTGACCATTGTGAGCGACCATGGTGAAGTTCTGAGAAGCCTTTTGCTTCTTTGACCGCTCAAGGGATCCAGTCTGCTCATCCATGGTCTTTGATTCCTCGACTGGTTTCTTGTCACCCTTCCGGAAAAGCTTACGTTTCCTGATCTGAGATTCAGTCAGAGTTGCAGATAGCTCAATGGCCTGCCTAACCGTAGTGGGGTTACTACCAGTAACAATGTCTTGAACTGCGTCAGGGAGACCATCAATGTATTTTTCGATCGCCTTATCCAAAGGCGTAACCATGGTAGGACACAACAGGCTCAACTCCTCATATCGATCAGTGTATGCTCGATGTTCACCGCTGTCTTGTTTAAGATCATCGAATTCCCTTTCCAATGCCCTGATCTCGTGACGAGGACAGAATTCCTTCATCATCAGTGCTCGAAGTTCTTCCCAAGTTTGGGCCAGTGCCACTTCGGCACCCCTATCTCTCACCACACCGTTCCACCATGTCAAAGCTCGTTTCTCGAAGACACTAGATGCAAAATCTACCTTTCGCTCGTTTGGACATTGAACATGCCTGAAGGTGCTTTCTAGACTCTCGAACCATTGCAGAAGTGCAGTCGCTCCTTGAGACCCAGAAAACTTGGATGGCTTAGCTGAGTTGAACGTCTTGAAACTGCAGAGAGCCTTATTGTTGTTGATAGCTTGGTAACATTGAGCAACGACGTTCGGGATTGCAGCAGTCATTTGCTGTGTAATGACAGCTGCCAGCTCGTCAACAGATACAGGATTTTCGCGTCGTGGAGGCATTCTAAAAGAGAAGAACATGAAAGGAAACGAGTGAGAGAATTAGACGAAAAGAATGAGATGAACAAATCTGATGAAAGCAAGGGTAGTGGTCATTTGTTTGTTACTACAAAGCAACAAACGACACACAGTGACTGAATTAAAGTAAATGGATCAAAAATAATGTATCGCGAAGACATGCTCGCCTATAAGTGAACACTCATCCCAAGAATTCCCAGGTAAGCACAACTGGTCTCGCGTCTGATGAGATGTATACGAAGTGCTTGCCTAGACAGAAAACCCAGAATACAGGCATTCACCCTTCCAGTTTGCACGTGTTCACATTATTTAAAACCCAAAACCTTGACGAAGTTTTGAAAACTCAAAGGGGTTCAAAACCATATAATAGAGAGTTCAAAACCTTACAATAGAGGGTTCAAAACCTAGTAATCAATCATCCTAGAACAGATGATTAGTTTTCAAAGCGGTTTTGAAATTTATGTTCTTGTTGTGGTCGTCGCCTAAGGATAGGTGACGGTATTGTTTTATGACTAAACGCAAGTAAACTCGCGTTAGGGTCCTAAGAAGGTTATAGACTAGGTCAAAGCATTACTAATTACTAATAACCTAATTCCCTATAACCATTGGCTCTGATACCATCTTTTCTGTCACACCCCGACCACGTGGAACATACAAAACGTGGCGGAAACGTCGGGGAGTGTTGTAACAGAATTAATTGTTTCAAATCCATGGCAATTGAAGTTTCGTTTTACTGATTAAAAGTGTTACAATGTCTTAACAAACAAAGAAATACAACATAATTAACTAGTCTTGCATCTTTTATTGTCACTAAAGCCCAAGTCTGCCTATGTGTATCTTGATCATCTTATGCAATAGCTCCTGAAAAACACATGTGAAAATAGGTACGTCAGCATAAAAATGCCGGTGAGATACATAGGTTTTGTGAAAATAGGTTTCATGACTTTTGTTTGAGAAAATGTTTAGTCATGAACCTTGTTATTTGCTTTGTTTTGTAAATCATTTGAAAATCGATAAGATCAGATGATATGTATAAATAATGTATGGTTAAATGAATAACCATGTAAAATGAGTTTGTATTAGATAGGTTGCTTGTAAAACAATGTCTTGTGAAAAATATGTTATTTGTATAAAATGTTCTATGTCTCAACCTGAAATGATTCAGATAACGCTACAATATGTAATACCATACAAACACTTATATATAGGAAGTACCAGCGGCGTATCCACCATGCTTGTATCATATTACACACGCATCGTTACTTAATCACTTAATCAAACCAAACCAAACAATGTAAGATGTCTATGTTTAAACCAATTGCCAAATGTATTGAATAATATGTCAAAATGTTTATGTCAAGATGTAAATCATGTAATGTGTAACCAAAAATGATATGTATGGCTAGTGAAATGCATCAACTAAACCATATGCACAAGAACATAGTATCGAAGTAAAACTTGGTTTAAATCAAAGTTATGTTTTGTGTAGTAAATGCATGATCAATGTAAATCATGTAATATGCGTCCAAAATGTAAGTATGTGATGAATAAAAAATGTACTAAGTATGAAGAACAATGCACGATTGAACATACATAGCATGTGAACTGTACTAAGTATGGAACAACAGACATACGTAGCATGTGACCTGTACTAAGTATGCAACAATAGACATACGTAGCATGTGATGTAATGTAAAACAATGTACTAAGTAATGCACACAATGGGCACACATAGCATGAACACAATGAAATCATGTACTATTATGTACTAATGAACATAGCAAGTATATGATGTGAAAACAGGAAAGCATGAAAGTAACAAGTAGGCACATGTGTTCCACCCCAAAACAGTTTGGAAAACAGTAAAAGAGGGGTCTATGTACTCACTTGAGATTGCTCAGAAGTCCTAGGATAACCACCAAGCAATGCTAGAGATCACGGAAATCCAACGGCACCTAATATAGGTATCTATGTTAATTAACCGGACCTATATCGGAAGACTGGGTAGCATTAGGGTTTGTAAACCAAATGAGTGTAGGAACTCATATGATATGGTTTAACAAAGCCTACATACTAAATGAAACTTAACCTAAGTCTTATCGACCCATTACGACCCGTTTAGGAAGCTTATGCTACTTTAACGCGTCGTTCGCGTGAAACGCGTTCGGACCGCCTAACTAGTCCTATGACAAGTGTTATATGCCTAAACATGTTACATAATCAGTTATGTGACAAAAGTTTAGGTTACATATGCTTAATTACCAATTATACATGAAAAGGGTATTCTGGTAATTTACCTAAGGCATATAAACTACCTATCATACAACTACTTAAACGATGTGACCATAGGGTATAACCTCGGAAGGTTATGCCCTATACTAGGGTCACCTAATGTATTTGGTCGGATCCTAATGATCGACCAAACTGGGTCGGGTTCGAAGGTATAGGCGATTTATTAGATCGCCTACCCTACGACCCTAGACAACGTGGTAATCAGTGGGCATAGTCCCAAGGGACTATGACCAACGTGATTACACTCACGTTGCGAAGTTCAAACGAACTTCGCATTGACCATTACTGGTCAACGCTGAAAGTCAAACAAAGTTTGACTTTCTGACTCGAAAAGCAGTAAAATAAGGAAAAGAACGAAAGAATACTTACGAAGGGTCCCCGAATGCTAATCCCGATCCAAGAACTCAGGTATGAAACAATGGTTTCAACTTAGAGCTCTCAAATCAGAATTCTTGTGCAAAATGAGGTTGTGTGGGTTGGGTATTTATAGGAATACCCGAACCGTTAGGATCGTTTCATGGAAAACGTGCCATGATCCAACCCGTACACTTGTCGGAACCTGATGGAAGCTGAAATTATGTTCTTATCCGCTGACTAGACGATTGAGAATGTGTGGTTGAGAATCGAACAGCTGGGACCCGCTTGTTAAAACATTGAATCTGATCCAGATCATGCAGTCGCGTAGCGCGACAGGTAGGCCCTTAGGGCTCGCGCTACGCTACTGCCTCCCAGTTCCAGAATTGTTTCAAAATTGGCAGAAATGGTCCCTGCACGTGTTTAAGGCCTTTTTCGATGCGTTTGAACCCCGTTAACCTCATTTCAAGGCTCTAAAATGAAGTTAAAGTATAGGGAACTCAAAACATGCTCAAAAATATGCCGGAGGTTGGTTCGTTTGGCCGTACGAACGCGATGTTCGCTTAATTACGACGGAATGCGCATAAGCGCGAAAAACGATCCAAAAGACGCGACGAATGGATTTTTCTTAAGGCGAACACTAAAATATAATGTAGTCATGCTTACATAAATTTTTGGATGTCCGGATGTATTCAGAACGTAAGTTATGCGCGAAAATGCAAACTTGTGCACTTTTTGACACTTTTAGTCCCTGAATGACACAAAAGTTTATTTTAGCACACCGAACCCCTCAAAGCCTATTTCTAAGCTATGTAAAGGATATTTATGGTATGTTTAACTTATGGTCATGTTCCGGAAGGTCTGTTACAGTTCAAATTGGCATACTTTCGCAGTTTGTCAACTTTAGTCCCTGTAAGTGATTAAACTTGATTTCACCACACCAAACCTTCAAAAACTTATATATAAGTTATGTAAAGGTTATTTAAGGTATGTTAAGCCTATTTCACTATTCCGGAGTGTTCGTTGGATTAAACTGGTTATATCTACACATCAGAGCGCGTATAACCCTCCGGAAAGCGATTTAAAGCTTGAAATCGAACAAGAATTGATATGTGTAAACGATACACATATTTTTACAAATCCCAAGTATGAAATACTATATTTCATTGGTTTGGCATTTGTTTGATGGTTGGAGTGACACGGGTGTTACACTTGGTCAGGGTGATGCTAGGAATGACCCCAACATCGTGATGGGTAAGTTTCTACTGGATGACTTTTATGTTACTATATTATTTGATTCGGGTGCCGATACCAGTTATGTGTCTCTAAAAGTTAGTCAAATGCTCAAACGCACACCAACTCCCTTAAACACCAAGCATGTCGTAGAGTTAGCAAATGGTAAGAGTGTAGAAGCCACACACATAGTTAAGGGTTGTAATCTTATCCTCGCTGGTCAGACTTTCCCTATCGATCTCATTCCTATAGTTTTGGGTAGTTTCGACATCGTCATTGGGATGGATTGGTTATCCCAACAGCAAGCAGAGATCCTATGCAAAGAGAAGATTGTTCGTATTCCCCGTTCTGGCAAAGAACCTCTCGAAATTCAAGGTGACAAGAGTGATGCTGTAGTGGGCATCATCTCCTTCCTTAAGGCCCAGAAGTGTTTGCGAAAGGGTCACACCGCTATCTTAGCACTTGTTACTGACGCATCAACGAAAGAGAAGAAGATTGAGGATATTCCATTTGTACGCGACTTTCCTCAAGTGTTTCCTGAAGATTTACCTGGGCTACCGCCTCATCGCTAGGTCGAATTCCAAATCGAGCTAGCTCCTGGAGCAGCACCCATAGCTCGAGCACCTTATCACTTAGCTCCAACCGAACTGGAAGAACTGTCTAAACAATTGCAAGAACTCTTGGAAAAGGGTTTCATTCGTCCTAGCTCTTCGCCCTGGGGAGCTCCAGTATTATTTATGAAGAAGAAAGACGGTTCCTTCCGCATGTGCATAGATTACCGCGAACTGAACAAGGTGACCGTGAAGAATCGCTATCCTCTCCCACGCATTAACGACTTGTTCGATCAGCTGCAAGGGTCGAGCTACTATTCAAAGATTGATCTGAGGTCAGGCTACCATCAACTGAGTGTCCGGGATGAGGACGTCTCCAAAACAGCATTCAGAACACGCTACGACCATTACGAGTTTCTGGTCATGCCATTCAGGTTAACAAACGCACCGGCAGTCTTCATGGATCTTATGAACAGAGTGTGCAAGCCTTATCTTGACAAGTTCGTTATTGTTTTCATCGATGACATCCTAATCTATTCGAAGAGTCAGGAGGAGCACGAGCACCATCTACGACTTATATTGGAACTCCTCCGAAAAGAACAGTTGTGCGCTAAGTTTTCAAAATGCGACTTTTGGCTTCGTGAAGTCCATTTCCTAGGTCATGTGGTAAACAAGGATGGGATTCATGTTGATCCATCCAAGGTTGATTCGATCAGGAACTGGCCTGCACCCCGTACACCAACAGAAATCCGTCAATTCTTGGGTTTGGCGGGCTACTACAGAAGGTTTATCAAAGACTTCTCCAAGATTGCACCACCCCTCACCTCACCTCACTAACTCAGAACGGCGTTATTTATCGTTGGGGAAATGAACAGGAATCAACATTTTAGCACTTAAAGGATAGACTTTGTAGCGCACCTATTCTTTCATTGCCAGAGGGCACAGACGATTTTGTGGTTTATTGTGACGCATCAATTCAGGGGCTTGGCTGCGTGTTGATGCAATGGGATAAAGTCATTGCATATGCGTCACATCAACTTAAGGTTCACGAAAGGAATTACACTACTCATGATCTGGAAGCTGGGAGCTGTTGTCTTCGCGCTCAAGATATGGAGACATTACCTGTACAGTACCAAGTGCACCATCTACACCGATCACAGGAGTCTCGAGCATATCTTCAAGCAAAAGGAATTGAATATGCGACAACGTCGATGGGTCGAGTTATTGAATGATTACGAATGTGCGATCAAGTACCATCCGGGCAAGGCAAATGTTGTGGCTGACGCCCTCAGTCGAAAGGATACCACACCTAGGCGTGTGCGAGCAATACAACTCACCATCCAATCTAGTCTTCCTTCACAGATACGAGATGCTCAGGTAGAAGCATTGAAACCAGAAAACGTCAGGGTTGAAGCCCTATGTGGTTCGAGGCAACGGTTATAACAAAAGGAAGATGGCACCTACTACATAACAGGACGCATATGGGTTCCACTCTATGGCAACTTGCAAGAACTTGTAATGGATGAAGCACATAAGTCTCGCTACTCGGTAGATCCTGGTTCAGATAAGATGTACCACGATCTCAGAACTACGTATTGGTGGCCTAGCATGAAAGCTCACATAGCAACTTACGTTAGCAAATGTTTGACTTGTGCTAGAGTCAAGACCGAATACCAGAAACCATCGGGCCTACTCCAGCAACCAAAGATACCACAATGGAAATGGGAGGAAATTTCCATGGATTTTGTTACTGGTCTGCCTAGATCTCAACGTGGGAATAATACTATTTGGGTGATCATGGATCGACTCACTAAGTCTGCACACTTCCTGGCTATCAAGGAAACGGATAAGTTCTCCACTCTAGCAGACGTTTACTTAAAGGAAGTTGTCTCAAGGCACGGGGTGCAAACCTCTATTATCTCTGATCATGATGCATGTTTTACTTCAGAACTATGTCAAGCAATGCACAAATCTTTTGGCTCTCGTTTAGACATGAGCACAGCTTATCACCCGCAAACAGATGGGCAGTCTGAACGCACCATCCAAACTCTAGAAGACATGCTTCGTGCATGTGTAATCGATTTCGGCAACGGCTGGGAAAAATGTCTCCCTCTAGTGGAGTTTTCGTATAATAACAGCTACCACACGAGCATTCAAGCCGCTCCATTTGAGGCATTGTACGGGCGTAAATGTCGATCACCTCTTTGTTGGGCAGAGGTGGGTGATAGTCAGATCACAGGTCCAGAACTGGTGGTAGACGCAACGGAAAGAATTCCTCAGATACTGTCACACCCCGACCACGTAGAACATACAAAACGTGGCGGAAACATCGGGGAGTGTTGTAACAGAATTAATGTTTCACAACCATGGATATTAAAGTTTCGTTTTATTGATTAAAAGTGTTACAATGTCTTAACAAACAAGGAATTTCAACATAATTAACTAGTCTTGCATCTTTTATTGTCACTAAAGCCCAAGTCTGCCTATGTGTATCTTGGTCATCTTATGCAACAGCTCCTGAAAAACACATGTGAAAATAGGTACGTCAGCATAAAAATGCCTGTGAGATACATAGGTTTTGTGAAAATAAGATTCATGACTTATGTTTGAGAAAATGTTTAGTCATGAACCTTGTTATTTGCTTTGTCTTTAAATCATTTGAAAAACGATAAGATCAGATGATAAGTATAAATAAATGTAAGGTTAAATGGATAACCAAGTAAAATGTGTTTGTATAAGATAAGTTGTTTATAAATCAATGTCTTGTGAAAAGTATGTTATTTGTATGAAATGTTCTATGTCTCAAACTGAAATGATTCAAATAACGTGACGACATGTAATACCATACAAACACTTATATATAGGAAGTACCAGCGGCGTATCCACCATGCTTGTATCATATTACACACGCATCGTTACTTAATCACTTAATCAAACCAAACCAAACAATGTAAAATGTTCATGTCAAGATGTAAATCATGTCAAAATGTCTATGTCAAATATCCAAGTCAAATGTCTATGTCAAATATCCATGTCAAATGTCTATGTTTAAACCAATAGTCAAAAGTCCTTGTATAAACCATGTCAAATGTTGATAGTCCAAAAGTAGTCAAGTAATGTATAACCAAAATGATATGTATGGTAAGTAAAATTTAGACTACTTAAACCATAAGTAAAAATGAACAAAACAAAGTATTGAAGTAAAACTTGGTTTAAATCAAAGTTATGTTTTGTAGAATAATGCATGCTTTACTGATACAAACACTTATGCAGTATGTTAACGCATACATTCAAGCCTTGAGACAGTCGGATAACCCTTTCAGTCAAGGTTATCAAAAGAATTGTATTCGGATTCAGTCATTCCTTACATCCAAACAAACCCGTGATGTCAGGAATGGGATTTGTCAAGTCCTATGGTACCACTACCTACTACCGAGCGGCGTAGCAAATGTTAATGAATGTTATATAGACCCGTTAAACAAACCAAATGTCATACCAAAATGTAAGCATGAGATGAAGATAATGTACCTAGTATGCTAGAGTAAACATACAAGGTAGAGTTGTAAAACAATGTGTCCATATGTTACTGGAACATATGCAACAGAGATGCAATGTAAAATGATGTACTAAGTATGCTAAGTTAACATACAAAGCAGAAAAGTCATGTAAATCAATGTGCTTAGCATGTTATCAGTCAACATACATAGCAGAAAAGTCATGTAAATCAATGTGCTTAGCATGTTATCAGTCAACATACATAGCAGAAAAGTCATGTAAATCAATGTGCTTAGCATGTTATCAGTCAACATACATACCAGAAAAGTAATGAAATCATGTACTATAATGTACTAACAAACATAGTCGGTATATGATGTGAAAACATGAAAGCATGAAAGTAACAAGTAGGCACATGTGTTCCACCCCAAAACAGTTTGGAAAAACAGTAAAAGAGGGGTCTATGTACTCACATAGACACCTTGAAAACATGTAAAGAGGGGGTTCTATGTACTCACTTGAGATTTCTCAGTTGTCTAAAGATAACCACCAAACAGTGCTAGAGATCTCGGAATCAAACGGCACCTAATATAGGTAACTATGTTAAATAACCGGACCTAACTCGGAAGACTGGGTAGCATTAGGGTTTGTAAACCAAATGAGTGTCGGAACTCACGTGATATGGTTTAACAAAGCCTACATGCTAAATGAAACTTAACCTAACTGCTTACGACCCATTACGACCCGTTTAGGTAGCTTATGCTACTTTAACGCGTCGTTCGCGTGAAACGCGTTCGGACCGCCTAACTAGTCCTATGACAAGTATTATATGCCTAAACATGTTTAATAGTTATATGACAAAGGTTTAGGTTACATATGCTTAATTACCAATTATACATGAAAAGGGTATTCTGGTAATTTACCTAAGGCATATAAACTACCTATCATACAACTACTTAAACGATGTGACCATAGGGTATAACCTCGGAAGGTTATTCCCTACCTACTATGGTCACCTAAAGTATTTGGTCGGATCCTAATGATCGACCAAATGGGTCGGGTTCGAGGTATAAGCGATTTATTAGATCGCTTACCCTACGACCCTAGACAACGTGGAAATCAGTAGGCATAGTCCCAAGGGACTATGACCATCGTGATCACAATCACGTTGCGAAGTTCAATCGAACTTCGCATTGACCATTACTGGTCAACGCTGAAAGTCAAACAAAGTTTGACTTTCTGACTCGAAAAGCAGTAAAAATAAGGAAAAGAACGAAAGAATACTTACGAAGGGTCCCCGAATGCTAATCTAGATCAATATAGTTCAGGTATGAAACAAGGTTTCAACTTAGAACACAATCAATCAGATTCTAGTGCTTTAAAACAATGAAAGGCATGGGGTATATATAGTTTTCGGTGAACCGTTGAGATCGTTTCTTGGAAAAGGAGGCACGATCAATACCGTACACTTGTCGGAATGTTATGGTGACTAATTTGGCCACTCACCATAAGGTATCAACACTTGGCAAGGGAAATGGGAGTGGAAACCAGCTGCAAACAGGCTGTTACATACTCTGTATCTGGTCTGGAGACCCCTAGCGCACCGCTACGCTAAAAGTGTAGCGCACCGCTAGGCTTAAGTTTGGCAGATTTACACTTTTGGTCCCTGTCATGCATTCAGCCCATTTTCGACACGTTTAAGGCCCGTTAACCCCATTTCAAAGCTCTAAAATGAAGTTAAAGTATAGGGAACTTAAAATGTGTTCAAAAATATCTCGGATGTCGGTTCGTTTGGCCGTACGAACGCGATGTTCGTTTAATTACGACGGAATGCGCACAAGCGCGAAAAACGATCCAAATGACGCGACGAATGGATTTTTCTTAAGGCGAACCATAAAATATAATGTAGTCATGCTTACATAAATTTTTGGATGTCCGGATGTATTCAGAACGTAAGTTATGCGCGAAAATGCAAACTTGTGCACTTTTTGACACTTTTAGTCCCTGAATGACCCAAAAGTTTATTTTAGCATACCGAATCCCTCAAAGCCTATTTCTAAGCTATATAAAGGATATTTATGGTATGTTTAACTTATGGTCATGTTCCGGAATGTTCGTTACAGTTCAAATTGACATACTTTCGCAGTTTGTCATATTTAGTCCCTGTAAGCGAATTAGCTTGTTTTTGCCATACCAAAGCCTTCAAAACTTATTTCTAAGTTATGTAAAGGTTAATTAAGGTATGTTAAGACTATGTCACTATTCCGGAGTGTTTGTTGCA
Source organism: Helianthus tuberosus (assembly GCA_030545235.1). NCBI lineage: Eukaryota > Viridiplantae > Streptophyta > Magnoliopsida > Asterales > Asteraceae > Helianthus > Helianthus tuberosus. The sequence goes on from JARYGA010017611.1 coordinate 27,402, forward strand.
TTAAACTGGTTATATTTACGCATCGGTGCGCGTATAACCTTCCAGAAAGCGATTTAGAGTTTGGATTTGAACAAGAATTGATATGTGCAAATGATACACATATTTTTACAAATCCCAAGTATGAAATATAATATTTCATTGGTTTGGTATTTGTTTGATGGCCGTGGAGGCACAGGTGTTACAGTCTCCCCTACTTTAGGAAATTTCGTCCCGAAATTTATTTAGAGGAAACTTGTGAGAGTCTAAAACATGAAGTTGAAAAGATCGAACAACATTGGTTAGGGTTCTGAACTTCTAGTAACTTTAATAACATCATGCTTGCAATGTAAGAGGGACACTTATATACAAGTATATAAAGCGTCATTGGTGCGTCCACCATGCCTCCATTACATCGTTCTCATTTTGTTATTGTTGTCACTATCGGTTCCTTCACATAATAAATCTTACTGGATTTCTGTGCACTAAATTTCATAATTATGTGCGCATCCATAATTAGAGAATTCCTTGCACAGTTCACACAGTCTATTTTATAATGTGTAGGGTAAAACCAAATGAACAATCCTGTGATGAGCGTGACTTAGACCGCCATAGAGTCCTTTAGACTAAATCAATAAATGATTTAAATAGACTATCAAGGAGTCTGTTCAGCTACATCACTAGATGTCATTTTTTTTTTTTTTTTTTTTTTTTTTTAACCAAATTGTGAATCAATCTTTTTGACTAGACCACTAAAGGGTCTCTTATGAATCATGGAGTGGTACTATATAATCCAAGGGTCTTAACTATTACATAGAAGCCCATTTAAGGATTAAAGGTAGTACCTTTTGAATATCCTGCTACGAATCCCTCATATGAAGATATGAAAGATCCTGCAAGGATTTGGATAAGGAATATCCAGAGTAGTAAAAACACCAAAAATGCATAAAAGAAAACATAAGATGAGTAAACACATAGTCACATAACCACAAAATTGTTTGTTAATTTGTCTTGTAAATTGCGTACATGCATTTAAAGTACAATAGGAATCCATCTCGTGGATTTCATTTGGTACTTTAAACATTATCAAGAATCTAACTATAAAGATAGAAAGATTTAAAAAGAAAATTCAATTTCGATTATTAGGAACCGAAATGTTCGAATTCAGGTACATAAGGAATCCAATTAAGGACTCTGATTTGAATGATGATTATCCACAAGGGTCTAATTGTGGAGATAAAAAGATCCCATATGAATTTTTAGAAGTTGAAGATGTTTTGAAATCTTGCACTGGATGTGCTTATGTCAAAACATGAAGTAAGAATGCTTAAGAAGTTGAGATGCTTGATATGTCAAGGCGACATATGAAGCGGAATTTTGAAGGTTAAGTCAATGTATGAGGAAAATATTTTTGAAAACTATGCATGGGGTTCTTTTAAGAAAAATGTGTTTAACGTTTTTGAAACCTTATATATAATACTTTTGAAATCATAAAGTAGGTGTATTAGATAGATATATTTACAAAAATGTTTTAAAATCATGCAAGATGAATTTTGAAATTATGTATAAGGTTTTTGAAAGACATGAATGATGCTTTTCGAAATCATGCACTTGATAAGAAAATGTATTGTGTTAATATTGTCTTCAGACTATATGAAATATTTTGAAATTAGAAAGGTTGGTTTTGATAACATGGCCAATGTTTTTGAAATAACATAGACAATGCATCTAGAAAAATTGTTTTCAAACTATATGAAATGTTTTGAGATCATGAAGATTGTTTTGAAATACTTGTACTGTGTATGTTGAAAAATCAAAACGTAATGGGTATGAGATTCGAAAATACCCTTAGTTATTTAACCAAGGATTTCAAAGGCACGGATGTGCAGAAGCATGATTACTCATAATGTCACTTTATTTTCTGTAATCCGTATCTTAGAATGAAACGAGTACTTAAAATTTTCGAAGGAATCATGAGCGATCATTTGAAAGGGAGAATCACAAGAGTAGTTTGTAAGGAACATAGTTCCTTGATGTAGGTATCATAGGAAAAGTCATACACACATGTAATTATACTTGTATATCAGAATTGTGAACAACAACTTTTATTTATGAACGAGACATATTGTTTCACAATACACGAAAACAAAAGAAACAAAGGCATAAGACAGCAACATCCTTTGTTCAGCTGAATGCTCATCTGTGGGTCGGATTTGCATTAGCAAGCTTTGGGCAATCCCTTAGGAAATGGCCCATCTCGCCACAGTTATAGCAAAGCCCTCGTGAGAAACGAGCTTGAGCAGGAGTGTCGCCAGCTTGATTTGGTACAGCTGTAGTTGGGCAAACCCTTGCTGTATGACCTATACGTCCACAAATCTGACATTTGCGGCACTTCACACAAGGGTGATGATGAAGGTTACATTGGTTGCACAAGAGTGCAGTTCCATTGTATGACTTCCTAGCAGGGGGTTGAGCTGGTTGGTTGGGGAAGGCTTGACCATTGTGAGCGACAATGGCGAAGTTCTGAGAAGCCTTTCGCTTCTTTGACTTCTTAGGGGGTTGTTCATCCATGGTCTTTGATTCCTCGATTGGTTTATTGGCTGATGGTGTTGTCACCTGACTAGGTCCTGCCTGTCTTGGTGACTCTTGAGTGGCTTCATCCAGGAGACGATACATGGCAGTAGCTAATTCCACAGTCTTCAGGACTACTTCGCCTATTCGCTGAGCGAATTTGGCTGCTTGCTCAGATATCTGGGCGTCATCGTGATGAAGAGACATTCTTGAAGAAAAAGAAAGGCATAGGGAGAAACAGGTGAAAGATTATTGGACAATCAAAACAGAATGATAACGCATGAAGATTGCGATCATTTGTTTGTTACCTAAGGCAAACAAATGAGACGGTGACTAATCAAAGTAAATGGGTCAAAAATAATGTATCGCGAAGACATGCTCGCCTATAAGTGAACACTCATCCCAAGAATTCCCAGGTAAGCACAACTGGTCTCGCGTCTGATGAGATGTATACGAAGTGCTTGCCTAGCCAGAAAACCCAGAATACAGGCATTCACCCTTCCAGTTTGCACGTGTTCACATTATTAAAAACCCAAAACCTTGACGAGATTTTGAAAACTCAAAGGGTTCAAAACCATATAATAGAGAGTTCAAAACCTTACAATAGAGGGTTCAAAACCTAGTAATCAATCATCCTAGAACAGATGATTAGTTTTCAAAGCGGTTTTGAAATTTATATTCTTGTTGTGATCGTCGCCTAAGGATAGGTGACGGTATTGTTTTATGACTAAACGCAAGTAAACTCGCGTTAGGGTCCTAAGAAGGTTATAGACTAGGTCAAAGCATTACTAATTACTAATAACCTAATTCCCTATAACCATTGGCTCTGATACCATCTTTTCTGTCACACCCTGACCACGTAGAACATACAAAACGTGGCGGAAACATCGGGGAGTGTTGTAACAGAATTAATGTTTCACAACCATGGATATTAAAGTTTCGTTTTATTGATTAAAAGTGTTACAATGTCTTAACAAACAAGGAATTTCAACATAATTAACTAGTCTTGCATCTTTTATTGTCACTAAAGCCCAAGTCTGCCTATGTGTATCTTGGTCATCTTATGCAACAGCTCCTGAAAAACACATGTGAAAATAGGTACGTCAGCATAAAAATGCCTGTGAGATACATAGGTTTTGTGAAAATAAGATTCATGACTTATGTTTGAGAAAATGTTTAGTCATGAACCTTGTTATTTGCTTTGTCTTTAAATCATTTGAAAAACGATAAGATCAGATGATAAGTATAAATAAATGTAAGGTTAAATGGATAACCAAGTAAAATGTGTTTGTATAAGATAAGTTGTTTATAAATCAATGTCTTGTGAAAAGTATGTTATTTGTATGAAATGTTCTATGTCTCAAACTGAAATGATTCAAATAACGTGACGACATGTAATACCATACAAACACTTATATATAGGAAGTACCAGCGGCGTATCCACCATGCTTGTATCATATTACACACGCATCGTTACTTAATCACTTAATCAAACCAAACCAAACAATGTAAAATGTTCATGTCAAGATGTAAATCATGTCAAAATGTCTATGTCAAATATCCAAGTCAAATGTCTATGTCAAATATCCATGTCAAATGTCTATGTTTAAACCAATAGTCAAAAGTCCTTGTATAAACCATGTCAAATGTTGATAGTCCAAAAGTAGTCAAGTAATGTATAACCAAAATGATATGTATGGTAAGTAAAATTTAGACTACTTAAACCATAAGTAAAAATGAACAAAACAAAGTATTGAAGTAAAACTTGGTTTAAATCAAAGTTATGTTTTGTAGAATAATGCATGCTTTACTGATACAAACACTTATGCAGTATGTTAACGCATACATTCAAGCCTTGAGACAGTCGGATAACCCTTTCAGTCAAGGTTATCAAAAGAATTGTATTCGGATTCAGTCATTCCTTACATCCAAACAAACCCGTGATGTCAGGAATGGGATTTGTCAAGTCCTATGGTACCACTACCTACTACCGAGCGGCGTAGCAAATGTTAATGAATGTTATATAGACCCGTTAAACAAACCAAATGTCATACCAAAATGTAAGCATGAGATGAAGATAATGTACCTAGTATGCTAGAGTAAACATACAAGGTAGAGTTGTAAAACAATGTGTCCATATGTTACTGGAACATATGCAACAGAGATGCAATGTAAAATGATGTACTAAGTATGCTAAGTTAACATACAAAGCAGAAAAGTCATGTAAATCAATGTGCTTAGCATGTTATCAGTCAACATACATAGCATAAAAGTCATGTAAATCAATGTGCTTAGCATGTTATCAGTCAACATACATAGCAGAAAAGTCATGTAAATCAATGTGCTTAGCATGTTATCAGTCAACATACATACCAGAAAAGTAATGAAATCATGTACTATAATGTACTAACAAACATAGTCGGTATATGATGTGAAAACATGAAAGCATGAAAGTAACAAGTAGGCACATGTGTTCCACCCCAAAACAGTTTGGAAAAACAGTAAAAGAGGGGTCTATGTACTCACATAGACACCTTGAAAACATGTAAAGAGGGGGTTCTATGTACTCACTTGAGATTGCTCAGTTGTCTAAAGATAACCACCAAACAGTGCTAGAGATCTCGGAATCAAACGGCACCTAATATAGGTAACTATGTTAAATAACCGGACCTAACTCGGAAGACTGGGTAGCATTAGGGTTTGTAAACCAAATGAGTGTCGGAACTCACGTGATATGGTTTAACAAAGCCTACATGCTAAATGAAACTTAACCTAACTGCTTACGACCCATTACGACCCGTTTAGGTAGCTTATGCTACTTTAACGCGTCGTTCGCGTGAAACGCGTTCGGACCGCCTAACTAGTCCTATGACAAGTATTATATGCCTAAACATGTTTAATAGTTATATGACAAAGGTTTAGGTTACATATGCTTAATTACCAATTATACATGAAAAGGGTATTCTGGTAATTTACCTAAGGCATATAAACTACCTATCATACAACTACTTAAACGATGTGACCATAGGGTATAACCTCGGAAGGTTATTCCCTACCTACTATGGTCACCTAAAGTATTTGGTCGGATCCTAATGATCGACCAAATGGGTCGGGTTCGAGGTATAAGCGATTTATTAGATCGCTTACCCTACGACCCTAGACAACGTGGAAATCAGTAGGCATAGTCCCAAGGGACTATGACCATCGTGATCACAATCACGTTGCGAAGTTCAATCGAACTTCGCATTGACCATTACTGGTCAACGCTGAAAGTCAAACAAAGTTTGACTTTCTGACTCGAAAAGCAGTAAAAATAAGGAAAAGAACGAAAGAATACTTACGAAGGGTCCCCGAATGCTAATCTAGATCAATATAGTTCAGGTATGAAACAAGGTTTCAACTTAGAACACAGTCAATCAGATTCTAGTGCTTTAAAACAATGAAAGGCATGGGGTATATATAGTTTTCGGTGAACCGTTGAGATCGTTTCTTGGAAAAGGAGGCACGATCAATACCGTACACTTGTCGGAATGTTATGGTGACTAATTTGGCCACTCACCATAAGGTATCAACACTTGGCAAGGGAAATGGGAGTGGAAACCAGCTGCAAACAGGCTGTTACATACTCTGTATCTGGTCTGGAGACCCCTAGCGCACCGCTACGCTAAAAGGGTAGCGCACCGCTAGGCTTAAGTTTGGCAGATTTACACTTTTGGTCCCTGTCATGCATTCAGCCCATTTTCGACACGTTTAAGGCCCGTTAACCCCATTTCAAAGCTCTAAAATGAAGTTAAAGTATAGGGAACTTAAAATGTGTTCAAAAATATCTCGGATGTCGGTTCGTTTGGCCGTACGAACGCGATGTTCGTTTAATTACGACGGAATGCGCACAAGCGCGAAAAACGATCCAAATGACGCGACGAATGGATTTTTCTTAAGGAGAACCATAAAATATAATGTAGTCATGCTTACATAAATTTTTGGATGTCCGGATGTATTCAGAACGTAAGTTATGCGCGAAAATGCAAACTTGTGCACTTTTTGACACTTTTAGTCCATGAATGACCCAAAAGTTTATTTTAGCATACCGAACCCCTCAAAGCCTATTTCTAAGCTATATAAAGGATATTTATGGTATGTTTAACTTATGGTCATGTTCCGGAATGTTCGTTACAGTTCAAATTGACATACTTTCGCAGTTTGTCATATTTAGTCCCTGTAAGCGAATTAGCTTGTTTTTGCCATACCAAATCCTTCAAAACTTATTTCTAAGTTATGTAAAGGTTAATTAAGGTATGTTAAGACTATGTCACTATTCCGGAGTGTTTGTTGCATTAAACTGGTTATATTTACGCATCGGTGCGCGTATAACCTTCCAGAAAGCGATTTAGAGTTTGGATTTGAACAAGAATTGATATGTGCAAATGATACACATATTTTTACAAATCCCAAGTATGAAATATAATATTTCATTGGTTTGGTATTTGTTTGATGGCCGTGGAGGCACAGGTGTTACAGATACGACAACGCATGGCGGCAGCTCGCGACCGTCAGAAAGCCTACGCAAACAAGCGTCGGAAACCACTCGAGTTCCAAGTTGGGGATCGAGTGCTACTCAAAGTTTCACCCTGGAAGGGTGTGGTTCGCTTTGGCAAACGGGGCAAACTCAATCCGCGTTACGTCGAACCGTTCGAAATCATAGAGAAAATAGGCAAAGTGGCCTACAAACTAAACCTACCCGCAGAACTCTGTGCAGTTCACAATGTTTTTCACGTGTCAAATATGAAGAAGTGTCTGTCAGATGAGACCCTCATAGTTCCTTTGAAGGAACTCACTTTCGATGATCAGTTGCGATTCGTCGAGGAACCAATTGAAATCACGGACCGAGGCGTTAAGGTCCTCAAGCACACTAGAATACCTCTTGTTCGAGTTCGTTGGAACTCCCATCGTGGCCCAGAGTTTACCTGGGAACGAGAAGATCAAATGAAACTCAAGTATCCCCAGTTATTTGGAAACAGTGCAACCACTACTGAGGCTGAAGCTACTACAGAATTTCGGGACGAAATTCCAAATCAACGGGGGGATGATGTGACACCCCAGGAAAACCAGGAAACAACACAACACAACTAGCTTCCTCAGTAACCGCGTGCTAAATTTCAGGACAAAATTTCTTTCAAGTTGGGGATAATGTGACAACCCGAGTTTTCAAGGTCTCTATCCGATTTAACTTCGTACTTATTTGCTAAGTGTGTTTAATAATTACATGGTGTGCATTATAAGTGTTATTTGTGACATGTATAATATGTGTGTATATGTTATACATATTTGAATTGTATAACTATTTAAAACATGGAATTTTGCCTAACACCCCTAGCCGAAAACCCACACTCTACGAAAACACCCCATCCACGAAAACACTTCATGAGTTTTCGTCCACATGTGGTCAACGAAAACCAAATGGGCTTTGGCCCAGTAGTGATTAGTTAAAGGGGTTGTACTTGACCTGTACGCGATAACATCAATTAGAAAACCCTAATCACCTCTCAGTTACTCTCTCTCGCTCTCCTTTGAAACTCGACGGCGACCTTGAGCATTCGAACCCCTACATCGATCGACTTACTGTTCCTTCTGTTAAGGTTAGCAATCAACTATTGATGACTGTTTGATTGAAAACAAGATTACTATTCATTGGCTTTATGAATTAACTGTTAGCACATAGCGATTGTGATCATGTGATTTGAATTGTGTTGTTTGTTTATGATCTGACATGTATATGGTATGTTAATGAATGATGATTCTGGTTATGCTGTAAACATGTTCTTAACTATAATGGATCTAGTGATGGAACGATTTGATGACTTATGTAAACCTTGATATCGATCTAGAGTTTTGACGGTTTGTGTAATTGGAATTTGTGTAACCTTGTTGCTGTTTGATTTGGTATTTGTGATTGTTTAATATCTGTACATCAATCTGTACATCGAATACGTTACTATGTCTATCTAAGATCATATATGGTATTTACGATTTAGTGTGCATATTAGATAATAAGTGTTATGATGATCTGAGTTAATGATAATTCTTGTTGTATAGTGATTGGTAGTTTAATTTGATGGCAGGTTTTGGTATGATTGAATAACTGTTACTCATCATTAAGATTTTATGTAACTGATGATGATGATGCAATCAGACGAAAACACAACAATCAGACGAAAACACAAGGTGTTTTCGCCAAGCCTTAAGTCCGACGAAAACCCTTGGGTTTTCGTCAAAAGCGATTTCGCCATTTAGTGTTTTTGGCCCCCAAGTGTTTTCGTCAAAAGATATTGTTGCCATCAAGGGTTTTCGCCATACATGATTTCGTTAGTATTCTGGCATACTAACTTTGTTAAGTCTATTACTCAGTTAACTTTATTAGTTCTGTTTAGTATGTAACTCTGTTAGTTATCAACTACGTTAGTTGTTAATTCAGTAAACATGTTAATTCTGTTAAACTTATTAACTTTGTTAGGATATGCATGTAACTCTGTTAAACATGTAACATTGTTAGTGTGTAAATCCTGTTAAGTGTGTTAACTTTGTAAAGTATGTTAACTGCCTGTTAATCCTGTCAAGCATGAGTTGCATGGCTTTAATTAACTGCTTATATGATACATGATAATTGCTTAAACACACTTCGTGACATAGATGGCATGTGAATCTATACGAACTTAAATGATTGAGTATACGTGTATAACTATAGGACTTGACTGATTTCTTGTGAGCACATAGTTTAGCATACCGAGCAAACCAAGGTGAGTTCACACTCTATCCAAGGAATGGGATTCCAAAGGGTTGGGAATGGGTTAAAGAACTGAACGATAACTACAAACTTGCGTATTCCCCATACAACACGATACGTACGACCATAAGACCATCACTCTATCATTTGAAGTCCCTCATTTATCGACTTAATCGTCGAGGCCTATGGCGAACGGGTCATTAGTAGATAGCGCTATTAGGTTTAACAAACCTCACACCGTGTCATCCGAACGAGCGTGTACTAATGGACTATTGTGACACTTTGGGTTTTCCCGAGCAACCTCATTGTTAGCTTTATGTGTACATATACTATTAAATGAAGATTTGCGAATTACCTTGAAGTATTATGTGATGCTTGTATTAAATTATGTGTATGTAATATATATATATTTGTGCGTATAAGTGAACCAAGACCATGAACCCGACTCGAGACCACTCGGTCTCGAGTGAACGACTGGGCCGGTTGGGCCGTGCACCCCTAAAGCCCACTCGACTAACTTGGGTTGAGTATAAAACCTCACTAACCACCTTTTGCACCAAACTTTTCCTCACACACACTCCTCCTTTCTCTCTCACTAAAAACCCTAACAATCAAGCTCACCTCCTCCTCTCTCTCTCTCGGATTCAATCGACAACAACAAGGAGGATCGGTCAAGCTCATCATCACCACTCGGACGCTTCATTTCCTCACTTTCTTCCCTAAAACGGTGCCCTTCCACAACCGGTTAGTACCTTAGATATTCACTATGTGTTTATATGTATAATAGTGCTTTTTGCCTTGAAGGATTGAAATGATGGATGAAATATGTGAACTCTTGCATGATAACGAAGTGATAAGATATTTGAATGATGAATGATGGTTAGTGTAGGGTGTTTATTGTTTAGAATAAATGTTTACACGATCCTTTTTAACCGAGTAGCATGATATGTATTGAAGAATGAGGATGTATGCGTATGCTTTGAACAAGAAAAATGTTACCTACTTGGATGAATCTCGTGATGAACCATATGAACATGTTTATGATGAAAACCCTAATAAAGAACAACATGAATGTCATGAAAATATTTGAAATATGCTTTGTTTGATCTGTTTTGATTAGCATTTAGACAAGAAAACATGTTAGGAAAATTCTATTGGATAGTACATAAAATCATGCACATGAAATTCTATTGGTTAGTTCATGTCTTAGCTGGCATTCTAGAAACAGCAATGTTGGAGTCGATACCTTCGGTCTCGACTCGAGACCATCAAACTACAACTCCAGACCGCGTGATTGCGACTCGAGACCATACGTGACAACTCGAGACCAGACAAAGCAGACATCAGGGACTTGAAATCAGCAAGGTCTCGACTCGAGATCTCATGATCTCGACTCGAGACTGGACTCGAGACCTCCGAGATTGCGACTCAAACCGGCATTACTCGAGATCTCATGGTTGCGACTCGAGACCGCACGTTCTCGAGTCGAGACCACCTTGTCTCGATTGGGCTGCTTGACTCCGTTATTGGGCCAAAAGTGTGTGGGCTGTGCATATCGTTTTATTTGGATTCTGTGATGCTGTTAACTGTTAGTATGATTGGATAGGCCCAATAACACTTAGAATAGGCTTGATAACTTGCTGGATAATCATATGTTATGCATGCAATGTGTTAGCTATGTGTAGATATACGTGACTGCTTGTGTCCGAGCCTGACCTATACTGGTAACCATTTAGGACGTGGTGACCAGCATACTGAACCAAGTAAACTAAACTGCCGAGCAACCAAAGGTGAGTTCACAACTATTAAAGCATGCGTTCCCGGTGGTTTTGGGAATTAACCAACGCTATCCCCGCGTAAGGGGTACACACTTACTTTTCTTCCCTTGTTACTGGGAACAAACTTACTTACTTCCCTTGTTACTGGGAACTCTTGGTTAATTATTGTTTATACGGAATGCAACAAGCAACGCTAAACGAAACTCTATCACTTAAGTCCCTACCATTTAATACCGATTAGTCGCCGGGGCCTGGCGAACGGGTTATTAGTTAATAGCGCTATTTAGGTGTAACCAGCGTCACACCGACCCTTGTTACTGGGAACGGGACTGAACTAATGAACTCTGGCAAACCGTCAATGATGATAGAACATTGACAATGGGGCACTACGGAAACGTACGGTTAAGTAAGTATTCGGTATTGGAAAAGCAGTTTAGTTGCTTACTTATGGGGTAGCTCCCCATCGCATGTATAAACGGATAAATTAACTGGTGAAACAAGTTTTTGGTAATTAAAACTGGACAACTCGTGGACTCGCCAACATTTTTGTTGATACCCTACTGCATGCTTTGCAGGTAACCAGTGACTCAGGAGCTCGCAGCTTGGGAATGTGTAGTGGTCGTCTAACCCATGTTTCGGGTTCTAAATAATCTTGAACTATGAACTTTGTTTTGAAACTGTTTGGTTTATGCTTCCGCTGTTTACTTAAAATGTTATTTGAACTTAAAACCTTCAAAACTTCGAACTATGATGTTTTCTAACTATTGTGGTTAGTGGGCATCTTTACTATTGACCAATGTTTAGTATAATTGGTGGCTGGATCCTGGTCAGTCACGCCTTCAAGCGGTGGTACTCCGCACGTGGATTTTGGGGGTGTGACAGATTGGTATCAGAGCCATTGGTTATAGTGAACTTGGTTTTAAAAAGAAGAGTCTTTTTGAGAAAAACCAGACTATAACCCGTGACTCGTGACGACACTACACTCCAAGGGCAAGACTCAAAATGTTAGACCTCATAGCTCGGACTTGTGTTTGCTTGCTTGTTCATCTTATGTTGACTGCTCTAATATACATACTAGTGTGCCTAATTAGATAGATACACATCTATCTTCTGTCTCATTCTCGCTACGTTACGACATCACACTCATATTGTGTTTTCTGGTTATGAAGACAATAAGTGGACGTGGAAGAGGAAACGTTAACATGACTCAGGCTCAGTTCACCAACTTGCTCAACACGGTGGCTGCAGCTTTCGCAGCTCACCCTGGAGGTAAACTCGTTACTTTAGGATGTTTAGATCCTACCCCCACATCGTCTTTTCATCTCTAAGCCTATTCGCTTCGCTTCTCACAACAGGTCAGCCTGCGCCTGCGCAGCCACGTGTTTGTACTTTCAAAACCTTCATGGATTGCAAACCTCTCCCTTTCAACGGCACTGAGGGTGCCATAGGCCTACTGCACTGGATTGAAAAGGCCGAAGCTGTCTTTGCTGTCTGCGAGTGTCCCCCTGCTAATTGGGTTAAGTTCGCGACTGGTACGCTTGAAGGAAACGCGCTTTCATGGTGGAAAGCACAGATTCAGATGCTTGGACTGGAAACTGCTAATGCTACTGCGTGGGAAGATTTCAAGGACATGATCAAAGAGGAGTACTGTCACAGGGATGACATCCACAAACTCGAGAACGAGTACTATGAGCTCAAGATGGTTGGATCAGAGATTGAGACCTACACCAAGCAGTCCAACGACTATGCTGCACTTTGCCCAAACATGTCCCGACCTATGTATCGAAGGATCGAACTATACATCAAAGGTTTGGTCCCAGAAATCCGGAGCCATGTAACCTCAGCCAACCTCAATACCATACAGCCCGTGGTTCGTCTTGCTCACAAACTCACCAATCAGGCTGTGGAGGAGGGCAAGTTGCCTAAGAGGATCGGTGCCACTACTGGAACTTCAAGCGATAACAAATGAAAGTGGGATGGAAGTCAGGGAAAGGATGCTAACCCCACTCAGGCCCCAGTTCAACAAAGGAAGACTGAAAACAACAAAGGCCCTCAGCAACAGGGTGGTTATCGAGGGAACCACCCCAAGTGTAACAAATGTAACCGACACCACAGTGGGCCATGTGGCAAAGGTCAATGTCAGCGATGCAACAAGATGGGGCATGAAGCCAAAGACTGCCGAAGCCAGATCCCAGCTAGGCAGAATCAGCATCAACCACAGCAACAGCAGCAGCAAGGAAACAATCGTGAATGCTACAAATGTGGGGCAATAGGGCACATGCGAAAGGATTGCCCTCAGCTAAACCAGAATCAGAACAACAACAATCAGGGTGCTGGGAACAATAACAACAATGCTGGAAATGGTGCAAGAGGAAGGGCTTTTGTGATTGGAGCTGGAGAAGCAAGGAATGACCCCAACGTTGTGGCGGGTAAGTTCCTACTTAATGATCGTTACGTTTCCATATTATTTGATTCCGGAGCAGATGCTAGTTACGTATCCCAATGTATTAGTAAGAAGCTTAAGTCCACACTTACGCCGTTAAGCTCTAAGCACATCGTTGAAATAGCTAATGGTAGAAACCTCGAGGCCTCACACGTCATTCGTAACTGCAAACTAGAATTGTCCGGTCAGACCTTCCGTATCGATCTCTTCCCCATCATTCTCGGAAGCTTCGACGTCGTTATTGGTATGGATTGGTTATCCAAGCATCGAGCCGAAATCCTCTGCCAAGAGAAAGCTATTCGTATTCCCCGTCCTCCTGGCAAACCCCTTATAGTTCAAGGCGACAAAAGCGGAGAAGTCACAGGCATTATTTCATTCTTAAAAGCCCAGAAGTGTTTACGAAAGGGGCACACCGCTATCTTAGCACTTGTTGCCGACACGCAGAAAAAGGAAAATAGGATTGAAGATTTTACAGTTGTACGCGACTATCCCGAGGTATTCCCTGAAGAACTACCTGGACTCCCTCCTCACCGTCAAGTCGAATTTCAAATCGAGCTAGCTCCCAGAGCAGCACCTATAGCTCGTGCACCTTATCGACTAGCCCCCGCAAAACTCAAGGAACTTTCTACTCAATTACAAGAACTTTTGGACAAAGGTTTTATCCATCCTAGCTCATCACCCTGGGGAGCCCCAGTCCTCTTTGTTAAAAAGAAGGATGGCACATTCCGAATGTGCATAGACTACCGCGAACTAAACAAGGTTACCATCAAGAATCGTTATCCACTTCCCCGTATCGATGACCTGTTCGACCAGCTGCAAGGGTCGAGCTATTATTCCAAGATTGATCTGCGATCGGGTTATCACCAGCTGAGAGTCCGCGATGAGGACATCTCTAAGACTGCTTTCAGAACCCGCTATGGCCACTACGAATTCCTCGTTATGCCTTTCGGAATGACCAACGCACCGGCGAGCTTCATGGATCTCATGAACCGAGTGTGCAAACCCTACCTCGACAAGTTCGTAATTGTGTTTATCGACGACATCTTAATCTACTCGAAGAGTCAAGAGGAGCATGAGCAACACCTGCGTCTTATTCTCGAACTCCTTCGCAATGAGCAACTATACGCCAAATTCTCGAAATGTGACTTCTGGCTTAGAGAAGTCCATTTCCTTGGGCACATAGTCAATCAGAATGGGATTCATGTCGACCCCGCTAAGGTCGAATCCATTAAGAATTGGCCTGTACCTAAGACTCTGACCGAAGTTCGCCAATTCTTGGGATTGGCAGGGTACTATCGAAGATTTATCAAGGGATTTTCTAAGATCGCTCAACCACTTACGACCCTCACTCAGAAGGGTGTTGCTTACAAATGGAGTGATGCTCAGGAATCTGCCTTCCAGGAACTAAAGAAGTACCTTTGTAGTGCTCCTATTCTTTCCTTACCTGAAGGTACCGACGACTTCGTTGTCTACTGCGACGCTTCTATTCAAGGGCTTGGTTGTGTGTTGATGCAACGCGAGAAGGTTATTGCTTATGCTTCGCGATAACTCAAGATCCACGAAAGGAACTACACGACACATGACTTAGAATTTGGAGCTGTGGTCTTCACGCTCAAGATTTGGAGACACTACTTGTACGGTACCAAGGGCACGATTTACACGGATCACAAGAGTCTCCAGCACATAATGGAACAAAAGGAGTTGAATATGCGGCAACGCCGATGGGTCGAACTCCTAAATGACTACGCCCTCAGCAGAAAGGAGACCAAACCCAAGCGTGTTCGTGCCTTACAGCTCACCATCCACTCGAACCTCCCTACGCAAATCCGAAATGCTCAGGTCGAAGCATTGAAAGCCGAAAACGTCAGGGCTGAGTCCCTGCGAGGAGCAAGGAAACGGCTAGAACAAAAAGTAGATGGTGCTTACTACGTAAACGGGCGTATATGGGTCCCACTTCTTGGGAATTTGCGCGAGCTTTAATGGATGAAGCCCATAAATCCCGTTACTCAGTACATCCTGGTTCGGATAAGATGTACCACGACTTAAAGACTACATACTGGTGGCCTGGCATGAAGGCCCACATAGCAACCTATGTCAGAAAATGTTTGACTTGTGCAAGAGTCAAGGCTGAGTATCAGAAACCATCGGGCCTACTCCAACAACCAGAAATCCCGCAATGGAAATGGGAGCAAATTTCCATGGATTTTGTCACTAGCCTGCCTAGGTCTCAACGCGGGAATGACACCCTTTGGGTAATAGTGGACCGATTAACTAACTTTGCACACTTTTTGGCTATTAAAGAAACAGACAAGTTCTCTACCTTAGCAGAGGTATACTTAAAGGAAGTGGTTTCGAAGCACGGAGTGCTAACCTCTATTATTTCCGATCGAGACGCGCGTTTTACTTCTGAGTTGTGGCAAGCTATGCACAAATCTTTTGGCTCACGTTTAGACATGAGCACCGCTTATCATCCGCAAACGGATGGGCAGTCTGAACGCACCATCCAAACCCTCGAAGACATGCTTAGGGCATGTGTGATCGATTTTGGCAAACATTGGGAGAAGCACCTACCGTTAGTGGAATTCTCCTACAATAACAGCTACCACACCAGCATTCAGGCGGCACCCTTTGAGGCATTGTACGGTCGTAAATGTCGATCGCCTCTCTGCTGGGCGGAGGTTGGCGACAGCCAGATCACCGGCCCAGAACATGTAGTAGACACCACAGAAAAGATTGCCCAGATTAGGCAACGCATGGCGGCAGCTCGTGACCGTCAGAAGAGCTACGCTGATAAGGATAGGAAACCGCTAGAGTTCCAGGTTGGTGACCGGGCTCTACTTAAAGTCTCACCCTGGAAGGGTGTGGTTCGTTTTGGAAAATGGGGCAAGCTAAATCCGAGATATGTCGGACCCTTTGAAATTACCGAAAAGATCGGTAAGGTCGCTTACAGATTGAATCTGCCTGAAGAACTGAGTGTTGTGCACAACGTGTTCCACGTGTCTAATCTGAAGAAGTGTCTGTCAGATGAAACACTCGTCATTCCTTTCAAGGAACTTACTATTGACGAACAGCTACACTTTACTGAGGAACCAATTGAGATCACGGATCGTGAGATCAAAACCCTCAAACGTAGCCAGATACCTCTCGTACGAGTTCGTTGGAACTCGCGCCGTGGCCCAGAGTTTACCTGGGAGCGGGAAGACCAGATGAAGTGCAAGTATCCCCAGTTGTTCCCAAATGAAACACCCGGTACTGAAGCTACAACCGAATTTCGGGACGAAATTCCAAACTAACGGGGGGATGATGTGACACCCCGTTGAAACGTTCTCACTTATACTAGCTTGACAGTGACTGCCTTAACTTTCGGGACGAAAGTTCTTAAAACTTGGGGATAATGTGACACTTCGGGTTTTCCCGAGCAACCTCATTGTTAGCTTTATGTGCACATATACTATTAAATGAAGATTTGCGAATTACCTTGAAGTATTATGTGATGCTTGTATTAAATTATGTGTATGTAATATATATATTTGTGCGTATAAGTGAACCAAGACCATGAACCCGACTCGAGACCACTCGGTCTCGAGTGAACGACTGGGCCAGTTGGGCCGTGCACCCCTAAAGCCCACTCAACTAACTTGGGTTGAGTATAAAACCTCACTAACCACCTTTTGCACCAAACTTTTCCTCACACACACTCCTCCTTTCTCTCTCACTAAAAACCCTAACAATCAAGCTCACCTCCTCCTCTCTCTCTCTCTCGGATTCAATCGACAACAACAAGGAGGATCGGTCAAGCTCATCATCACCACTCGGACGCTTCATTCCCTCACTTTCTTCCTTAAAACGGTTCCCTTCCACAACCGGTTAGTACCTTAGATATTCACTATGTGTTTATATGTATAATAGTGCTTTTTGCCTTGAAGGATTGAAATGATGGATGAAATATGTGAACTCTTGCATGATAACGAAGTGATAAGATATTTGAATGATGAATGATGGTTAGTGTAGGGTGTTTATTGTTTAGAATAAATGTTTACACGATCCTTTTTAACCGAGTAGCATGATATGTATTGAAGAATGAGGATGTATGCGTATGCTTTGAACAAGAAAAATGTTACCTACTTGGATGAATCTCATGATGAACCATATGAACATGTTTATGATGAAAACCCTTATAAAGAACAACATGAATGTCATGAAAATATTTGAAATATGCTTTGTTTGATCTGTTTTGATTAGCATTTAGACAAGAAAACATGTTAGGAAAATTCTATTGGATAGTACATAAAATCATGCACATGAAATTCTATTGGTTAGTTCATGTCTTAGCTGGCATTCTAGAAACAACAATGTTGGAGTCGAAACCTTCGGTCTCGACTCGAGACCATCAAACTACAACTCGAGACCACGTGATTGCGACTCGAGACCATACGTGACAACTCGAGACCAGACAAAGCAGACATCAGGGACTTGAAATCAGCAAGGTCTCGACTCGAGATCTCATGATCTCGACTCGAGACTGGACTCGAGACCTCCGAGATTGCGACTCAAACCGGAATTACTCGAGATCTAATGGTTGCGACTCGAGACCGCACGTTCTCGAGTCGAGACCACCTTGTCTCGATTGGGCTGCTTGTCTCCGTTATTGGGCCAAAAGTGTGTGGGCTGTGCATATCGTTTTATTTGGATTCTATGATGCTGTTAACTGTTAGTATGATTGGATAGGCCCAATAACACTTAGAATAGGCTCGATAACTTGCTGGATAATCATATGTTATGCATGCAATGTGTTAGCTATGTGTAGATATACGTGACTGCTTGTGTCCGAGCCTGACCTATACTGGTAACCATTTAGGACGTGGTGACCAGCATACTTAACCAAGTAAACTAAACTGCCGAGCAACCCAAGGTGAGTTCACAACTATTAAAGCATGCGTTCCCGGTGGTTTTGGGAAACAGAAACTTAACCAACGCTATCCCCGCGTAAGGGATACACACTTACTTTTCTTCCCTTGTTACTGGGAACAAACTTACTTACTTCCCTTGTTACTGGGAACTCTTGGTTAATTATTGTTTATACGGAATGCAACAAGCAACGCTAAACGAAACTCTATCACTTAAGTCCCTACCATTTAATACCGATTAGTCGCCGGGGCCTGGCGAACGGGTTATTAGTTAATAGCGCTATTTAGGTGTAACCAGCCTCACACCGACCCTTGTTACTGGGAACGGGAGTGAACTAATGAACTCTGGCTAACCGTCAATGATGATAGAACATTGACAACGGGGCACTACGGAAACGTACGGTTAAGTAAGTATTCGGTATTGGAAAAGCAGTTTAGTCGCTTACTTATGGGGTAGCTCCCCATCGCATGTATAAACGGATAAATTAACTGGTGAAACAACTTTTTGGTAATTAAAACTGGACAACTCGTGGACTCGCCAACATTTTTGTTGATACCCTACTGCATGCTTTGCAGGTAACCAGTGACTCAGGAGCTCGCAGCTTGGGAATGTGTAGTTGTCGTCTAACCCATGTGTCGGGTTCTAAATAATCTTGAACTATGAACTTTGTTTTGAAACTGTTTGGTTTATGCTTCCGCTGTTTACTTAAAATGTTATTTGAACTTAAAACCTTTAAAACTTCGAACTATGATGTTTTCTAACTATTGTGGTTAGTGGGCATCTTTACTATTGACCAATGTTTAGTATAATTGGTGGCTGGATCCTGGTCAGTCACGCCTTCAAGCGGTGGTACTCCGCACGTGAATTTTGGGGTTGTGACAACTATGGGCAAAGGGTCAATGCTGATAGACATTGACTTAGGGCACCTCTTACATTTACGTAGCAGTCGATACGCGTGGTCTAGTAACACATGGGAAGCCCCCACTAATCTTCGCAAACATGTCTGGGAGACCGTGATACGAATTAATACGATACATGGTTTATAAAACGAACATACGATTTATGAAACGAATGCTACAACTAAACAACCAACTGTGAACTTGCTCAACTTTGTTGTTGATTCGTTGCTACATGCCTTGCAGGTCGTTAGGTACTCATGGAGCTTGCACAGGGAGGCGCGGTTGTTGTGGGACATGGCAGTGTGTGCCATGCTAAAAACATTACTTTATTTCATACTTAATACTTACTTTGGGTTTTACAATTATGCTTCCGCTAAACACTTAACTACGTTTTGGTTTGAAACACCTTTCATATTGTGTGGTTGAATTTTTACATATTACTTGTTATGCTCAATATGATTGGTGGCTTGATCCTGGTCAGTCACGCCTCCAAGCGGTGATACTCCGCGTGTGGATTTTGGGGGTGTGACACACTTTAGGTTTGAGAAGCTTTGAAGGATGAAGGTTTGAGAAGAGAAGGTTTGAAGGGCTTAGAATGTAAACTGATACCAAAAGCAGATGAAGTAATGTTAAGAGGTAACCTTCGTGAATTGGTTATGAACGAAGCTCATAAATCCAAGTATTCCATTCACCCAGGTTCTACCAAAATGTATTAAGACATTAAGGAGTTTTACTGGTGGCCGAAGATGAAGCGAGACATTGCGGCCTATGTGAGTAAATGTCTAACGTGCTCTAAGGTTAAGGCTGAGCATCAGAAGCCGTCTGGGCTTCTGCAGCAACCAGAGATTCCTAAGTGGAAATGGGAACATCTTACGATGGACTTTATCACCAAGTTACCCCGTACGTCACGTGGACATAATATAATATGGGTAATTGTGGATCGATTGACAAAGTCTGCTCATTTCTTGGCGCTTAAGGAAACAGAGAGTACAGAGAAGATATCGTAGTTGTACCTTAATGAGATTGTAGCCCGTCATGGAGTACCAGTGTCAATCATTCAGATAGAGACGGAGGATTTGACTCCAGGTTTTGGCGATCTCTCCAAAAATCGTTGGGTTCTCGTTTGGATATGAGTACTGCATATCATCCTCAAACGGATGGTCAGAGCGAGAGGACCATTCAGACGTTAGAGGATATGTTAAGAGGGTGTGCGATTGATTTCGGTGGAAATTGGGATACTTGTTTGCCTTTGGAAGAGTTTTCTTATAACAATAGTTAGCCCGCTAGCATTAAGGCCACTCCGTTTGAAGCCCTGTACGGAAGGAAGTGTCAATCACCACTTTGTTGGGCTGAAGTCGGCGAGAAGCATTTGACCGGCCCCGAGCTTATTCAGGAGACCACGGACAAAGTCGTCTAGATTAAGAATAGGTTGAAGGCTGCCGCGGATTGACAGAAGAGTTATGCAGATAACCGAAGGAAACCGCTGGAGTTTCAGGTCGGCGATAGAGTCATGTTGAAGGTGTCGCCATGGAAGGGCATTGTGAGGTTTGGGAAAGGGGGAAAGTGAGCCCGCGTTATATAGGTCCTTTCGAAATCGCATCTCGAGTTGGATCAGTCGCGTATAGGCCAAAGTTGCCTCAGGAATTAAGTGGAGTTCATGATGTATTTCATGTCTCCAACCTGAAAAAGTGACTGTCCGACGAGACACTGATTATACCCCCTGGAAAGGTTCGAGTGGACGATAAACTGTGGTTTATTGAAGAACCTGTGGAGGTTTTGGATTGGAAAACCCAGAAACGCAGGAAGAGTAGGATTAGGTTGGTCAAGGTCCGCTGGGATTCTAAGCGTGGACCCGAGTTCACCTGGGAGTGACAGGACCAAATGCAACAGAAATATCCTCATCTCTTCCCACCGAGTGCGAAAACGAAACCTGTGAAGTAGAATTTCGGGGACGAAATTCCCTAAACAGGGGGAGATTGTGACACCCGGCTTTTAAGGCCGTACCGTACAATAGTAATCTGTGAAGTGAACATGTAAAAAGAATATTGGTGACTGATTGTGATATTTATATATGATATTTGTTGTGTTGGTAAATTCAGATGTTTATAAAAATTATGTTAGCAACGATAAAATAAATGCTTATCGCGTAACGATTAAAATGCGAAACGAACGTCGGTGACCACCCGATCAGTGTTAAAATCCTAAAAGTAGTATGTTATGATTAGAATAGTAATTTTAATCATATCCGTGAGGAAAAATAAATTAAAAGCTAAGTAACTCTATTTTTCGAGTTTGAGCGCATACCGCGCGATACTGCGCGAATTAGATAAAATACTGTCAATGCAGCCAGTCGAGGCAACTGGTAATTATTTCAGTAATAATTTTAAGTGATTATTTTTATAGAATGATAAAAAAAATTTAAAACGCACTAAAACGGGATTAAAATGCTAGATAAAATACCCGGTAATCAGTAAAATACATGTTTTTGAACTAATATACATATAACATATGTATGTATATATAATGGTGTGTATGAAGGATATGTGGCGACACATATGGTTGCCAAAATCCTCATGTTTCTATCAATTGGACACTTGTAACCATTATAGAAGGATAGGTGATGATTAATACTCATGCATGCTTCCATATTCTCTCATACTACCAAGACATACATTCAAAACATCATTCTCTCTCTCTCCTTGAGCATCTCGGCCGAACACCCCTTACCGCACTACCATTTCATTTTCAAATTCAAATCTTGAAGAAATCATGTCCATTTCAAGGTGATTTCAAGCTTGTAAGGAGGTTTGGAGGTGATGTCAAGTAGAATCAAGCAAGAACAAGACCTTATATCATCATCTTTTTCAAAAACCCACTAAGAAATCTTGAATGTATAAACTTAATTTCAAAACCACATTCTTGATTTTTAGTAATGATAGAATTGATTGAAGGTTTCTCTTGAACTCGGAATTAATCACAAACTTGAAACTAACAATGAATGAGATTTTAAACAAAATAAAAATGGGTGTATGCATGTATGTATATATGGTCGAATATGTGTACGTATATGTATAAGTTGTATTTTGATTCTTGATGAAAGAAGTTCTTGATTTATTTGATTTCTTGAAAAGTATGATGCATGAAGGAACTTTTAAGTGTCATACAAGAATGTTCTAAAGTGATTAGAGATTTGAAAGTGATATATTGAAAAGTAAATTTTTGGAAGTATGTGTGTATATATATTTTGTGTATATGTGTGTATATATGTATGCATGCATGTAAAAGTTGTTATATAATCTTAAATATGAAAGACATAAGCATGAATAAACATGAATGATTTGAATGATCATGGTGATATGTGTAATATTTGTAAGAATACGATGTTATTGAATTTTTGAGCATGATTAGATCATAAGTGATGATGATGATGATGATGATGTATGAGTGCATTAGATGCACATATGTGAACTTACATGATGATGTGAAGGCATGAAATGATCATATGGTTATGATTTCATAAAAATCAGAATTCATCAGATTATAAACACTAAAATAAAGTTATTTTAAAAGTGTTTAGTGACATATAACTTTGTCATGATGTTTACTAGCCTTCCATGTTGTACTTGGTGCTTTAAAAGTTGTAAAATACGTGAAATCACATGATTTATGTGACTTACACAAAAACTACACTAATCTGAATATAACCACTATTTTAATCAGTAAATAACATGTATTTTTTTTAAATATCAAGTCTTTTCGAGTTGGGATGATTATAGTAACGTTTAACGCAAAACTATGCGTTAAAACGGTAAAAAATCGGCTTTTCGAGTGATTTTTATAAAACTGATTTAGATCAGTAAGTAAACTGATATTTTTAGTTTATAACTATTTTAACTAATTTTAAGTTTACTTGGTGATTGGTTGGTCATACATGACTTCTGACGCCCGAAAATGTTACCGAATCGCTAAAATACGCATTTTTCAATAAACACTAGTATGGGTAATTTTTGGGTGAACCTTATGTGTTAAGATGTGTGATGTGATTTAAACATGTGAATGTGAAAATAAGTTAATTTTTAACATTATGTTGGAAATTTAGCATATGCATGTACACTTGTGCGTTTAGTGCGGTAGAAACGGTAAAAATCACGTTAAATGTGTAATTTGTTTGTCGAGCAGGAAAATTGGTACATATAAGATATTTTATGTATACTTGCTTTAAAAATGACAAAATAGATAAGTTAACGAAATTATGTGTGTTTCAATAATAAATTATGTGAACGTTTATGTATATATGCTATGACGCGTAAATCGTAGATATATATTACGTATAAACGGGAGTGTTAATGGATTTACATGATAACGGTCACCAATAAAATCATTTAAATCGCAAAATCTTATAAAAGAATATATATATATATATATATATAGGGTAAGGTTCATGAGAGAACCACCCTTATTGCGAGAACCGCGAGAACCAATGTGAACACAACCTAAAATAGCAAAAAAAAACCTAAAAAAACCTAACCCCCACCCCCCCCCCCAAAAAAAAAAACCTAGCCCCCCCCCCCCCCCAAGCTAAATGCTAAAAACTAAAACCCCCAAAAAATCTAAAAAAAACCTAACCCGCCCCCCCCTCCCCCCAAAAAAAAAAAAAAACCTAAACCCCCCCACCCCCAAGCTAAAATGCTAAAAACTAAACCCCCAAAAAACCTAAAAAAATCTAAAAAAATAAAAAAAAAATCTAATTTTTTTTTTAATATTCTTATGTTAAAATCGCTACTTTTAGTTATTTTTAGGCATTTTTTGTTGTGTTCACATTGGTTCTCGCGGTTCTCGCAATAAGAGGTGGTTCCTAACGGATCTTTGTCCTATATATATATATCAACGTGCCAACATAATCAAAAACGAGAACTTTTCGAGAAAATCTCAAAGTTATGTGAAAATTCTAAGAAAACAGAGAAACTTAGGATTTTTGTGATATATTGATTTATAAATCGTTCCTATATATAATAGGACGTGTAGAAATCAATCTTTGGGATTGCACTATTTAAAATACACACCCAAAGGTAAGTGTCACTAAACCCCTCTTTTACTGCTTTGTATATGTTTTTTGCGGGTAGAACACGCCAATAAAAGGGTTTAATAATGTTTTTGGATTAAAACATACCTTTTTAATATAAATTATATATTTTCGTTGAAAATATATGGAGTTTGATAAATCATACGTTTCGAGATAAAACGTTTTTTATGAATGTATGTTTGGAGGAGAAACTGGGATGGTACGGTGTTTCTGAGGAAAAACCGACCGTGATGTTGGAACGAATATTGCTTGGTCTCAAGAGAGTAAGCAACAGCATAGGCTTACATTTCGGTGGGGATTTCAGGGGATTCGTACAACATCGTATATTAAATTTGTCATATTAGTAGGATATATGTATATGTTGTACGTGAGGCAGACATCATATATGGTCTCAATATGGACCCTACGCTGATGATGTCGTTTAATCGATTAAGTATTGCACGGAATGAATTGTTGGTAAATCTATTTGGTTGACAA
>JARYGA010017612.1:0-40092 GCA_030545235.1 Helianthus tuberosus
ACCCAGAAAGAATTTCATCTCCCCCATTGATGACATTTCAAACTTTTGCTTCATCACTGATTCAAAATCTTTGCATAGATTTTCATTTGTTGACCCAAAGATTATATCGTCCACATAAATCTGAACTATCAGAAGATGACCATCGACTTCTTTAGTGAAGAGAGTGGCATCCACTTTTCCACGAATGAACTTGTTGGCTAGTAGGTGTTGAGACAAAGTCTCGTACCAAGCTCTCGGGGCCTGGTGTAAACCATACAGCGCTTTGTCCAATAAGTAGACCTTGTTTTTGTGGATTGGATCGGTAAAGCCTGGTGGCTGACCGACATAAACCTCCTCTTTAACCTTCCCGTAAAGAAACGCCGATTTAACATCCAACTGATAAACTTTAAAGTTCTTCCAAGACGCAAATGCTAGGAAAATTCTGATTGCCTCTAGTCGTGCTACAGGAGCATAGACTTCGGTAAAATCAATCCCCTCCTGTTGACTAAATCCCTGAACAACGAGTCGAGCTTTGTTCCTTATAACAACTCCTCTATCGTCCCTCTTGCACTTAAACACCCACTTAGTGTTAATCTTTCTTTGACCATCCGGCAAATCAACTAACTTCCACACTCCCAATTTCTCAAATTGACTAACTTCCTCCTGCATTGCATTGACCCAAGAGTCTTCAGTAAGCGGCTCTTTGTAAGTTCTTGGTTCAATATGCGAGATAAAACAACTTAATGAGAATTCAGTTTGCAAAGGAGCAACTTTTGTATAAAAACATGTAAGCCCTTTATCAATCTGATTTCGAGTGCGAACACCAGCTTGCAATTCTCCTATTATCAACTCCTCTGGATGATATGAAAAAGTTCGCGGCATCACTTCGCTTGGAACATCTACATTTCCCTCCAGATTAGTAACATTCTGCTCTGCATCTTGATCACCAACTTGGTTTGTTTGACCTGAAATCTGAATTTGCTCCCCCTCAGAATCTGAATCTGAATCACCATGATCAAATATTGGCATGTTTTCAGCTTCTAGATTATCATTCTGAGCCGACTGATTATCTTGAGCAACTTCATTCTGTTGGACATCATCATGTTCACCAGCATTACTTGGACCTGCTTCATCATCATTTGAAGTTTTCCGTGGTCTCCTCGAATACTCAGCTGGGAACCTTAACTGCGACTCATATTCACGCAAAATATCCAACTCATCAAAGAAATCTTCATCATCCTCTGATTCTTCTCTCATGTCAAACGAATCCCAAAGTTTGTCATAATGATAACGCCATGAATCACCAGGATTCTGCGGCGGCATAGTATAACCTTGACATTCAACATTTGCAGCTTCAATAATCCGCTTCTCACTTGGAACGAAGACACGTCGCAATGGATTTGAATAACCAACAAATATTCCCTCAATGCACTTCGGACCAAACTTTCCAAAAGGCTCTATAACCGTACACGGTGATCCGAACGGTTCTAGATACTTCAAATTCGGTTTGCGGTTATTGATTAGCTCAAAACACGTTTTGTTGAATTTCTTGACAGTGAGAACCCTGTTGAGAGTATAGCATGCAGCAGAAACAGCTTCAGTCCAAAAATTAATCGGTAACTTTGAATCTGCGAGCATAGTTCTAGCTGTCTCGATTAGTGTCCGGTTTTTGCGTTCTGCGACTCCATTCTGTTGCGGAGTGTACGGAGCACTAAACTCATGCAAAATACCTCTTTCATCACAAAATTCTTCCATCTTGCTGTTCTTGAATTCAGTACCATTGTCACTTCGAATTCTCTTGATACGCCTTTGGTACAAATTCTCAATCTTCCTGAACAGCCCCATCAAACTGTCAAATGTTTCATCTTTCGTCTTCAAGAAAGAAACCCATGAAAATCTGGAATAATCATCAGTAACAACCAAACAATAGTAATCTCCTGTAATGCTTTTGACATTCACCGGACCAAACAAATCCATGTGAAGTCTTTCCAGAGGTCTTGAAACTGAATTGACTTTCTTTGTAGGGTGTGACTTTTTCTTCTGCTTGCGTTTGATGCAGCTAATGCACTCCCCTTCCAGATGAAAACCTTTGATATTAACTCCCAATACCAAATCATTGTGCACCAAATGATTCATTTTTCTAAGATGTATATGTCCCATCTTTCGGTGCCACAATCTTGATTCTTTCTCAGTTGCTCTAGACACAAAACAATGTGCTTGACCAGTTGTTGTAGTTGCTACAGACATATCTAACACATATAAATCATTCACTCTAGGTGCCCTCATAATAATCCATTCTTCAGGGATAACAAAACCAGGTTTCAGAATCAAACATTCTTTATCAGTGAAGTGAGTAGTATACTGATTGTCACAAATCTGCGAGATACTAAGCAGATTGTTCTCCAGCTCAGTGATGTAGTTAACTCTCTCAAACGTCACAATCCCATTGGATAACGTTCCTTCACCAACAATTCTACCACCTTCATGACCAGCAAATCCCACATAAACACCATTAATGTTTCTCACATCATACAGCAATGCAGTTTTTCCTGTCATATGTCGAGATGCACCACTATCCATAATCCATCTGGATATCAGTTGTGGAAGATCCTGCACAAAACAAACTTCAATTTAATCAACTACAATAAAGATGCCGATTCATGCTTCGCGAACAAGGAAGCTCCGGCAATTCAAACTGCTTATTCGAACATGGTGTCCACCCAGGCCTCATCAGCCTTAGGTGTAACCTTGACTCTAGCAATTTGAATTTTGAAATTTTCAGCCTTCAAAGGTGGAAAATTTGCATCATAATCAACCGAAATTGATTCTTCAGCCTTTTTCACTTCAGAAGTTGAATTTTTCATTTCAGTTTTTGGTTTCCAAACTTGTTGAGATAATGCAACCCGTTTGTAAAATTTGTCATTTTTAGTTACCACTTTCTTTACGGGTTCATTTTTCACTTTTATGTTATTATTTTTCACACTCTTTTTCTCAACAACGATTGGTGCTTTACCCTTCACATCAACCTTCTTCTTTTGAAACTTCACATTTTCAATCTTAGGCTTGAAGTTGGTGCAATTTCTTGCAATGTGACCAACTTTGTTACATCTAAAACATGTACGAGTATCAACAACTCGACTTGTGCCTTCAGACTGATAATGTGAAGCTCTTTTCTCAAAGAACTCTTTGTTTGATTTTGAAAAAAATTCATTTTCCTCATCAGAAAGTGAACTCGAACTGTTCACAAACACCTTCTTTTCAGCAAACCTTTTGTTTTGAAACCTTCTTTGCTGATAACTCTTACCATCCCTATAACCACCCGACCAATTGTTTCGATTGTTATTATAAAACCTTGGTGGAACAACAGGCTTTTTGTAGTAAGCTTTATCTTTCTCAAAATGCATTTGCCGTTTTGTTTGTTTCAAACTGTTCACTTCCGACAACTCAACTTCAACCAATTTAAAAAAACATTTGTCAACTTTTTCACATTAACATTCTCAATCGGAAATTCAGAATCCGAATACAACTTATCAGATCCAGCCATCTTGTACATCACAAGACCCGGTTCATTACTTAAGTTGTTTTTTGACTTTGATTTCTGAATGTATTTGTCCAAGAAACACCCATCATCTTCAGCTGAATCAGACATTAAAACACTTTCAGTTGTACTCTTAACAATCTCTGTCTGAACACTATCATCAGATGATGTAGAAAAAGTAACATCAATGTTCTCTGGAAGTTTAACTTCTTTTTCTTCCTCAATTTCAACCAAACCAAACTGCTTTTTAGTGTAATTATGAAGAACTGGTGGTGGTACTTGATGAAAACCCACCCCAGTTCCATCAGAATACACATCTTCGCCCGCTTTATCTTTCCCGATGGATTTGGGAATGATATGTTGCAAAACAAAGCTTACGGAGCTATAACTGTTAAGCTTCAACTGGATTCGCTCGTTTTCAATTACAGCCTCTTGAACTTTAAGTTTCAATTTAGCGATTACATCCAGTTGTTTATTGATTGATTCTTCTTTAACTCTAAGCACTGCTTTCAAATGTTTATTTTCTTTAAAAGTTTTACCATTTCGATCATCACAATCTTTCATTGTGCTTTTGAGTTTTTCAAATTTTTCAGAAATCTGACGGTTTTCAAGAATCAACTTTTCATTTTCTTGTTTAATTTTGTCATGATCAATTTTATCAGTTTCAATTTGAGCAGTTAATTCTTTTATCCGTTCAGTTGAAGCTTTAACTGTTTTGTCACGACCAAGAATCTGATTCTCAACATTTCTGACCTTAGCTGTCAGATCTTCAACTTTCTTAATGTTGAGATATGTGACTGTGCTACAAAATTTGCACTCTTTGTTGCAATTTTTGCAATCAGCATTTCCTTCGATCTTTTTACCTGACGCATTTGTTGACACATCTGAACTGACCTGGCTTTTTGACTCAGACACGGAGTTAGAGTCTACCTCAAGTGCTTTGGCAGCTAGCACTTTGTCAGCCATTTTTCCCAGATTCTCTGCATTCAACTCCTGCGTAGTATCGATAACTCCAGTATCAATCTTCTTGGATTCTTTTCCTTCTATGTCCTCTTCAATCATTTTCGAAGTTGGAGTTCCCCACCATTTGTGTTGCCAATACTCATCATTTTCTTTCATTTCCTTGATTAATACTTCCAGATCAAGAGTTTTGTGATCAACTGCAATATTTCCATACTCATCAAGATAACACTCTCTGTCTGGATCCCATCTGTTGGCTCTTTTTGCATCCAAATAGATTCTAGAAAGTCTAGTATTTTGTTTTCCGAAATCATTTTTCTGTATTTATACTTCTGCTCTTCAGTTCTCTCATCTTTCCTTGGAATAGGTTCATTTTTCGCCATGAATGCGTAACCAACCGCATCTTCTTCTGGTAGAACCTCTTGACTCCAATCATACCCCTCATCATCATAAATCACTGCAAGAGCTCTAGATTTCTCTCTGTTGTCTTCAACCTGCTTCAATCTAGGCGGCTCGGATTTATTCTGGTGATAAATCGCCTTCTTGTAGTAATCATCTCTGAAAGGATTCTCCGACTCATCAACATAAGCATTTCGGCATTCTCTCTTGAAATGACCCTTCTGCTTACACTTGAAGCAAGTCACCTTCGATTTATCGAACCCTAGCTTTGTAGAAGCACCACCAATTGTTTTTCTGCCAGTAATTTCCATAAATCTTTGTGCACGACGAACAGCACTTGCCATAGCCCAACGAATATCGATCAGTTCCATTTCCTTTGGATCAATCTGATCGTAATCTTCTTTCGTCAGATTTGTATTGCCAATCTTCCCAGCTACCAATCCTTCATACGATTCCAACACTGATGCTAGAAAGATCATCTGCTACTTTGCCGACTCTTCGTCAAAATTTTGAGCATTCTTCAAGTCTATTGCAATATTGCAATGAAAACGATTCTTTGCATCAGCATGACTTCCAGAAGATCCACTGTGATAACCACTGTGACTTCCACTGCTTTGACCACTTTGATTTTCTTTGCCAGTTGTCGACACATTTTCAGCAGAAAATGCAGTTTTTGGAGAAGTTGCTTTTGGCATCATGCTTTTTGGATAGTATAAATCCAAATTCTGCTGGTAAGATGAGTGATTAACTTTGTACGTCTTCTTCAATTCCAGTTCATGACTTTCAAGTCTCTCAATCACCAAATCTGGTTTCAACATTTCAGGAGCAATAGTATTCTTCAGCATGAGAGCATAATATCTCCACTCCATCTCGTCTGGCAACGAATCGAGCAACTTGTCTACTTGCTCATCATCAGAATACGTGATATCATGTCTTGCTAATTCCAGCTTCAGATGACCGAACCTTTCTATCATTTTACACACTGATTCATTCTTAAGACAACCAAACATATCAAACTCTTTCCTAAGAAGTTTCTTTTTGTTTTTCACGATTTCAGTACTTCCTAAACATTTCTTTTCTAATTTTGCCCAGAGGTCTTTAGCATTTGTATATTCTATCAATGAGATGATATCCTCCCGAACAGACTGAAATAACAACGCCACACACTTTTGTTCGGCTACGAATGAATCAATCTCATCAGATCCTGTTAAAACTTCCCCATTCTTGTTTCCTTGGTCATAACCATTCTTCAGACTTTTCCAGCTTGGAAATGCGAATGCCATCATCCAATCTTCAAACTTTCTAGACCAACGACTGTACTCCTCGATAGCCATTAGCTTTGGGGGTTTATTGAATGTTCCGAATGCACTTTCTGATTCCCAAGCTTCCTTTTTCCTCTCTTTTGGTGGATTCTCGTTCTCATTGTTTGTAGATGAAACATCTCCCGAGTTTCCAGCAAACGCGTATATGTCACTAAACGGGTTCATGAAAAGATCATCCAATCGTGAATGTACCTGCAACAAACAATCAGCAAACACTTAGACAAATTTTGAAATTTTTACAAATACTGACACTGAAGCGAAATCAGTCAGATTGACTGATAAGCGAAATCAACAACAATGTCCTCTCGAGTGAAATCACAATTGTTCACTCGACCGAAATCACAAGTGTTCCTTGGAGCGAAATTAGAATTTGTCCGTTGAAGCGAAATTAGATGATGTTCGTTGAAGCGAAATTAGATGATGTTCGTTGAAGCGAAATTAGATGATAATGTCCATTGGAGCGAAATTAGCTTTTGTCCTTATGAGCGAAATTAACTTGTTCGTTGGGGCGAAATCAAGTGTTGTCCGTTAAAGCGGAATCACCTTTTAACCAATTTTCACCATGTTTTAGTCTGTTTTATAACCTGAAACTTTCTAGGGTTTGTTATTACTGTATTTTACACGTTATATTCAAAAATCAGACCATTTCGACCGTAGGAACCAGTTCAATTCGAAAAAGTATCAAAGAAAGTGAGTAGAAATGAGAGATTTTTGTAGATTCAGCTGTAGTAGTATGAACTCCTCGTCCTGAAGCTCTGATACCACTTGTTGGACCGTGTTGTGACCCTAAACGATCAGTCAAGGCAGTTCATCATCACGTATAAAGGCGGAATCAGTATACGCAATGTAACAACAGCTTTCCTATTCAATTCCTTCACTTTTATTGCTTTCTGAGATCAATTTGACAGAGTTTCAGTACCGTAATAATGACCTGGTCTCGCTTCAATGGTTACCACAAATGAACACATGGAGGGTATTTATACTAAGGCTGATTTTGCTTATGTGTCAGTGACACTGAAGCGAAATCACCTCATGTACATTAAAGCGAAATCACCCAATGTCCCTTGAAGCGAAATCAACATTTAATAATGTACATTGAAGCGAAATTAACCTAAAAACCCTAATCTTGACTTTCTTGATTTAAGACTTGATGAAGATGCAGTCAACAGACATTCTTGTGCATCAACACTAACCAATATGGAGCTCTTGCCAAAGGAGCAGCTCTAGGTAGAATGACAATTCTGAATTCAACTTTTCTCTCCGGGGGTAGACCGGGTATATCATCAAGGAATACGTCTGGATATTCAGAGATGACTGGGATATCTTCTATATTTGGCTTCGGCTCATCTATCGTCACTTGTGTCATGTAGATGAGACATCCGCTCTTCAAACATTTAGAAGCCTTGAGTAGTGACACCTTCTCAGGCAAACCATAGTGTAGGTCTCCGTGAATGGTTAACATTTCACTAGATGGGGATTTAACATTGATAAGTTTCTTATCGCAGGCAATACAGGCTTGGTTAAGAGATAATCAATCCATGCCTAAAACTATATCGAACCCCGCCAAATTCATTGGCAAAAGTGATATAGGAATATAATGATTCTTAATAGATATAAAGCATCCATCAAGAATAGAAGAAGCAGTTTCTATAGTACCATCAGACAATTCTACTTCATAAACTATATCTAGAGTTCTTATAGGTAGGTTTAGTAGTTTACTAAACTTATGGTCAACAAAGGACTTATCAGCTCCAGAATCAAAAATAACTCTAGCAAAGATATCATTAACGAGGAACGTATCCATTATGACATTCGTGTCCTTAACCGCTTCCTTTGCAGTAATTGAAAGGCTCGGGCATTTTATTTCATTGCCTCTCAAGGCTTGGCATTGCCCTCTTTAGCAAGTTTAGGGCAGTTAGTCTTAATGCGGCCCTTATCGTCACACCCATAACAAACACCATTTTTCAAGTCCTTACAATCCAAGGACTTATGGCCAGACCTCTTACATATACCACAGGGCTTCGTCTGCTGGTCTGAGCGACACTGTCTCCAATGTCGTTTGTTACACGTCTTGCAGACAAGTCTTTCATATGACCTCTGCTGATTCTTTCCAAACCCAAACTTTCCTTTCTTAGAATTTTGGGAGTGATCATCCCCCCTCTTTCTCTTCCCGTCAATCTCAGTTTTGACTGACTTCAACCTCACTTCATCCTGAGTGAGAGAAAGGGATAGGTCCACAACAGACCTGAAAGTAGCGGGCTTTGAAGCTTTAACCATGCCATTTATCTCGGGTGCTAGCCTACCAATGAAACGCGCAATGCGTTTAGACTCGGGAGTAATCATATATGGCACTAATCTCGACAGTGAGTTGTAGTCAGAAACATACTTCTAACAATCTAAGTTTTTCATTGTGAGAGTCAGAAAATCTGACTCTACTTTTTCCACCTCATGAGGAGGACAATATGTCTCCTTTATTAGGTCCACAAATTTGGACCATTCCATGTTGAACAGGGACACCTTCCCGTAGATTGAATATTTGCCTTCCACCAGGTCAGGGCATCGCCCTTGAACGACTGGGAATGTGACAACTCGTAATTTAGAACCCTTCATTGTATCTCATGTAACATGTTTGAACGTTATGTGACTAGCTAACATGTTGGTTTAATGGATGTTATAAGTGAATATTATGTGAATACCTGCTGTGCTTATATGTATGCATATATTTATGTGACCCGAGACACAAGGACCCGACTCGAGACCACTCGGTCTCGAGTAAACAGTGAACAGCTGGGCCGATTGGGCCGTGCACCCCTAAGACCACTCGGAATCTACTTAGAGTGCATCACCTTGTATAAAACCCAAAACCTACACTCACTCTCACACACACTCTCCTCTACACTCTCTCTCTAGAAAACCTTAAACCCTAGAGATCAAGCATCACCTCTCCTCTCCTTTCTCTCGGATCAAACCGGCGACCACAAGGAGCTCTCAAATCAGCTTGTGCACACCCATTCGGATGCTTCATTCGTCACTACTTCACACTCTTGTACCTATACTTGAACCGGTTAGTGGTTTCTTTGCAAACATATGTATATGCGTGATAAAAAGTGTTGATTAGGTGTTAAAGTGCATTGTAGCTATTGTTTAAGTATGATGAAAGTATTTGTTGATTTAATGGACATTGTTGAACGGTAAAGATATTTCATTGACATGAATAATGGACACAATACGTTTAGTGAATGATAGCCTTTGCTAGCTAGCTATGTGTTAGAATGTTGTTTATGAATGAACCAAGTGATTGTGGGCTAGATATAGAAACCGACGATAGCCTTTAGTGATGTTCGAATCAAGCATTTGTTTAGAGGTTTAGGTTGCCTTGAATGAACATGCTTATAAATGAGGAAATGGATGAATGAGGGTTGAATGTGATATGAATCTTTGATGAACTATTTGAATATATGTTGAACATTTAAAAACTGTGTGTTTTAATCCATTTGGTTTAGGTTTTAGACAAGAAAACATGTTTGAGTGATTTGGTTGGATAGTACACCATTACATGAAATCGAAATTCCAATGGCTAGTACAAATGCTGGCAATCAGCAGGTGTGCCAGTCGAGACCCCCGGTCTCGACTCGAGACCGTTAAACCATAACTCGAGACTGCAGTGTTTGCGACTCGAAACCATCTCATGACAACTCGAGACAAGCTTCAAGGACTCGAGACCAGCAAGGTCTCGACTCGAGACCTCAGAGGTTGCAACTCATGCTTGACAACTCGAGACCAACCATCCACAACCAGAGACCACTAGGTTGCGACTCGAGACCGCATAGTCTCGAGTCGAGACCGCTTAGTCTCGATCAGGATGTTCGACTAGATTATTGGGCCGCATTTAATGTTTGGACTGCATGACTTCCTGTTACTGTTTATCTGGACTAAGTGCTACTGATTTAACTGTTCGAGTATTAGGACAGGCCCAATAACCTTGTATGTTTTGTATGCTATGTGTTAGATACGTGTACCATATACGTGATTACTTGCACCCAAACCTGACCTATACTGGTAACCATATTAGGACGTGGTGACCAGCATACTTAACCAAGTAAACTAAACTGCCGAGCAACCCAAGGTGAGTTCACACCCTCTACAAAGCATGGGATTCCCAGGGGTTGGGAATGGCGTTAAGGAACATGGATTCCTCGTCCTTTATTGGGTAGGACAGTGCTGGTTCAGGAATATAATTCCTCGTCCTCTTGGACAGATAACTTTCACTAGACCAAAACTCTATCACGAAGTCCCTCCTTTTTATATCGACTTAATCGCCGGGCCAATGGCGAGCGGGTCATTAGTTAGATAGCGCTATTTAGGTTTGACAAACCTCACACCGTGCCGCAGAGGACGGGCGTGAACTAATGGATCTGGGCAAGTCAATGATGATAGACATTGATAGTTCAGGGCACATAAACATGACTACAGTCAGCAGTCGATATGGTAACGAGTCTAGTAACATACATGGGGTAGCCCCCACGGCCGTAGAGCCAGATAAACGAACATGGGGTAGCCCCCACGGCTGGATTGCCAGAGTAATTGGGTTAAATGAATCATGTTTTCAACTATGGGGTAACCCCCACGGCAGGATGCCAGATAAAGGTAACTGTTTTCGAAACAACTTAAAACAAACACCCAACTGTGAACTCGCTCAACATTATTGTTGACTCGTTACTACATGTTTTGCAGGTCAATAGGTACTTAGCTGGAGCCTGCATGGAAGAGAGTCGTTGTGGGACATGGACGGCTGTGTGCCATGATAAACTTTGAAACAATTAAACTTATGTTTTGGTCTTTAAACGTTATGCTTCCGCTTGCAACTTAAATTATGTTTTGTTTGGACACCAATTGTATTGGTTGGATTTTATAATTACTTACATGCTTGTTCAATATGATTGGTGGCTGGATCTTGGTCAGTCACGCCTCCAAGCGGTGGTATTCCGCAGGTGGATTTTGGGGGTGTGACAGATTGGTATCAGAGCCATTGGTTATAGTGAACTTGGTTTTAATAAGGGAAAAAGTTTTATTAAAATCAGACTATAACCCGTGCAGTGCTCTACGATCCACAACGACGCTTCACTCTACATGCAAGGCTCGACATTCTAGGTGATATGATCTATGTATATATTTCCTACTTGTTAGTTACATAATGCATTGCTCATGGTATGCTTGGTTAGTATAACTACTGTTGCTTGAACACGTGTGTGCCTACTCTCTTCTATTACCACATTTTCATGAACCCCTCTCACTCATATTCCTCTTGATATGAAGATCATGTCTGGACGCGTTAACATGACTCAAGCCCAGTTGACGGCTCTGATTAACGAACGAGTTGCTGCGGCACTTGCAGCTGCGCACGCAAGAGGTATATCCTGCAGTCCAAACTCATTCTAGGATCTTTAGATCCTACTCTCGTGAACCAACCCTTGTGTTAAACTCTGTTCTTTCTTATACCCACAACAGGTCAACATGCTCAGCCACCTGTGTGCACCTTTAAAACTTTTATGGACTGTCGACCCACTACTTTTAGCGGCACTGAAGGAGTTGTAGGTCTCCTCCACTGGTTTGAGAAGCTCGAGTCAGTTTTCGAAATGTGTGAATGCCCTGAGGCGCGCAGGGTGAAGTATGCAACCAGTACTCTCGAGGGTTTAGCTCTCACATGGTGGAATGCTCAGGTCCAAATGTTGGGGTTGGTTGCTGCTAACGCCACCCCATGGTACAATTTTAAAGAGATGATCAAGGAGGAATACTATTCATAAGCTGGAAGTCGAGTTCTACAACCTCAAGATGACGGGGTCAGAAATTGAGGCGTATACTAAGAGATCGAATGAGCTTGCATTATTGTGTCCTACTATGGTGGACCCTCCAATTAAGCGTATTGAACTCTTTCTCAAGGGCTTAGTGCCAGAAATCCAAAGTCATGTGACTTCAGCGAACCTCGCCACCATCCAGCAGGTTGTTCAGTTGGCTCACCGTCTCACTGATCAGGCGGTGGAGCAGAACAGGTTACCAAAGCGTATAAGTGCTACAACTACTTCGGATGCTCTTAGTGACAACAAGAGAAAATGGGATGGAGCTTCAAGCAAAGGTTCAACTTCTGTGCAATCTCAGTCTCAGCAGAGAAAGACTGATGACTACAAGAGCCCCAGTCAGCAATCATCTGGTGGTCAAAGTCATGGTGGGTACAAGGGGAATCACCCCAAATGCAATCGCTGCAACCTACACCACAGCGGGCCATGCACCAGGGGTAACTGTCATCGGTGCAACAAGCCAGGTCACGCCGCCAAGGACTACAGAAGCTTGTACCCCGTAAACCAGAATCGTCAACAACAAGCCCCTCAGAACCAGCGACAGCAGCAGCAGCAGCCAGGTATCAACAAAGGGTGCTTTCAGTGTGGAGCTGAAGGCCATTTCAAGAAAGATTGCCCTTAACTGAACAGGAACCAGAACAACAACAACAACAACAACAACAATAATCAAGGGAATGGTAACAATGGGAACAACAACAACAATGGAGCCAGGGGGCGGGTGTTCGTGATTGGTCAAGGCGAAGCAAGGAATGACCCCAATGTTGTGACGGGTAAGTTCCTTCTCGACGACGTTTATGTTACAGTTTTATTTGATTCGGGTGCCGATACTAGCTATGTGTCACTAGAAGTTAGTCGAATGCTTAAGCGTATTCCAACACCTTTTAATAACAAGCACACTGTAGAGCTAGCAAATGGTAAGAGTTTAGAGGCCGCCCACGTAGTCAAGGGTTGTAAACTTATTCTTGCTAACCAGACCTTCTCTATCGACCTCATTCCTATCGTCTTGGGTAGTTTCGACGTTGTCATTGGGATGGATTGGTTATCCCAACACCGAGCAGAGATTCTTTGCAACGAGAAGATTGTTCGTATTCCTGGTTCAGGCTATGAACCTCTCATGATTCGTGGCGACAAGAGGGGCACTGTCGAGAGCATCATCTCTTTCCTTAAGGCCCAGAAGTGCTTGCGAAAGGGCCACACTGCCATTTTGGCTCTCATTACTGACACCTTGGAGAAAGAGAAGAAGATAGAAGAGTTTCCAATTGTACGTGACTATCCTGAGGTATTTCTTGATGAATTACCTGGCCTTCCGCCTCATCGCCAAGTCGAGTTTCAGATTGAACTAGCTCCTGGAGCTGCGCCTATAGCTCGTGCACCTTATCATTTAGCTCCATCAGAGTTGGAAGAACTCTCTACGCAACTACAAGAACTCTTGGATAAGGGTTTTATTCGTCCTAGCTCATCGCCCTGGGGAGCTCCAGTGTTATTTGTGAAGAAGAAAGACGGTACCTTCAGAATGTGCATCGACTACCGGGAACTCAACAAAGTGACCGTGAAGAATCGTTATCCTCTACCACGTATTGACGACTTGTTCGACCAGCTGCAAGGGTCGAGCTACTATTCAAAGATTGATTTGAGGTCGGGATATCACCAGCTGAGAGTCCGAGAAGAGGACGTCTCCAAAACAGCTTTTAGAACTCGTTATGGACACTATGAGTTTTTGGTCATGCCTTTTGGGCTGACAAACGCACCTGCGATTTTCATGGACTTGATGAACCGAGTGTGCAAGCCTTACCTGGACAAGTTCGTTATAGTCTTCATCGACGACATCCTGATCTATTCTAAGAGTCAGGAGGAGCACGAGCAGCATCTACGACTTATTTTGGAACTCCTTCGAACGGAACAGCTTTACGCAAAGTTCTCGAAATGCGACTTCTGGCTTCGTGAAGTCCATTTCCTAGGCCATGTGGTAAACAAGGATGGGATTCACGTTGATCCATCCAAAGTGGACTCGATTAAGAGCTGGCCTGCACCTCGTACACCAACGGAAATTCGCCAATTCTTGGGTTTGGCAGGTTACTACAGGAGATTCATAAAGGATTTTTCTAAGATTGCACAGCCTCTCACCTCACTAACGCAGAAAGGCGTTGTTTATCGATGGAGAAATGCACAGGAATTAGCATTTCAGCATTTAAAGGATAGACTTTGCAGCGCACCTATCCCTTCATTGCCAGAAGGCACCGACGACTTTGTGGTTTACTGCGACGCATCAATTCAGGGTCTTGGTTGTGTATTGATGCAACGAGATAAAGTTATAGCCTATGCCTCACGCCAACTTAAAGTTCATGAAAGGAACTACACTACGCATGATTTAGAGCTGGGAGCTGTTGTCTTTGCACTCAAGATATGGAGGCATTACCTAAACGGTACAAAGTGCGCCATTTACACCGACCACAGGAGCCTCGAGCATATCTTCAAACAGAAGGAACTAAATATGCGACAACGACGATGGGTCGAGCTACTGAATGACTACAAATGCTCAATCAAGACCCATCCTGGCAAAGCCAATGTTGTGGCTGATGCCCTTAGTTGGAAGGACACTACGCCTAAGCGTGTGCGAGCATTACAACTCACTATCCAATCTAGTCTTCCTTCCCAGATACGAGCGGCTCAGATAGAA
This sequence comes from Helianthus tuberosus, assembly GCA_030545235.1. NCBI lineage: Eukaryota > Viridiplantae > Streptophyta > Magnoliopsida > Asterales > Asteraceae > Helianthus > Helianthus tuberosus. The sequence goes on from JARYGA010017612.1 coordinate 14,731, forward strand.
GCACTGAAACCAGAAAACGTCAGGGATGAAGCCCTACGCGGCTCAAGGCAACGATTAGAACAAAAGGAAGACGGTGCATACTACGTAACATGACGCATTTGGGTCCCACTCTATGGCAACTTACGAGAGCTTGTGAGGGATGAAGCACACAAGTCTCGCTACTCGGTACATCCTGGCTCAGACAAGATGTACCACGATATCAAAACTACGTATTGGTGGCCTAGCATGAAGGCCCACATAGCAACTTACGTCAGCAAGTGTTTGACTTGTGCAAGGGTCAAGACTGAATACCAGAAACCCTCAGGCCTACTGCAACAACCAGAGATACCACAATGGAAATGGGAGCAAATTTCCATGGATTTTGTTACGGTCCTGCCTAGATATCAACGTGGTAACGATACTATTTGGGTGATCGTGGATCGACTCACAAAGTCTGCACACTTCTTGGCTATCAAGGAAACGGATAAGTTCTCTACTCTAGCAGACGTATACCTTAAGGAAGTTGTCTCGAGGCACGGGGTGCCCACCTCCATTATCTCAGATCGTGATGCACGTTTTACTTCAGAGCTGTGGCAAGCAATGCACAAATCCTTTGGCTCACGACTAGACATGAGCACAGCGTATCACCCTCAGACGGACGGGCAGTCTGAGCGCACTATTCAAACCTTAGAAGACATGCTCCGTGCATGTGTAATCGACTTTGGCAACAGCTGGGAAAAGCATCTGCCACTTGTGGAATTCTCGTACAATAACAGCTACCACACCAGCATTAAGGCTGCTCCGTTTGAGGCATTGTATGGGCGTAAATGCCGGTCACCTCTTTGTTGGGCAGAGGTGGGGGATAGTCAGATCACTGGTCCAGAACTTGTGGTAGACACAACCGAACGAATTGCTCAAATACGACAACGCATGGCGGCAGCTCGTGACCGTCAGAAAAGCTATGCCGATAAGGACAGGAAACCACTTGAGCTCCAGGTTGGGGAGCGTGTACTACTCAAAGTTTCACCCTGGAAGGGTGTGGGTCGTTTTGGCAAACGAGGCAAACTTAACCCACGATACGTCGGACCTTTTGAGATCATCGAGAAAATAGGTAAGGTGGCCTACAAACTGAACTTACCAGCAGAACTCAGTGCAGTTCACAACGTTTTCCATGTGTCAAATCTGAAGAAGTGTCTGTCAGATGAGACCCTCGTAGTTCCTTTGAAGGAGCTCACCATCGACGAGCAGTTACGATTCGTCGAGGAACCGGTTGAAATCACGGACCAGGATGTTAAGGTCCTCAAGAACACTAGAATACCTCTCGTTAGAGTTCGTTGGAACTCACGTCGCGGACCAGAGTTCACATGGGAACGCGAAGATCAGATGAAACAAAAGTATCCCCAACTGTTTGCAAACAGTACAACCACTACTGAGGCTGAAGGTACAAAATTTCGGGACGAAATTCCAAATCAACTGGGGGAGGATGTGACACCCCAGGAAAACCAAGAAAACCATACAACTTAACTAGCTTCCTCAGTGAGTACTTACCAAATTTCGGGACGAAATTTCTTTCAACTTGGGAATAATGTGACAACTCGTAATTTAGAACCCTTCATTGTATCTCATGTAACATGTTTGAACGTTATGTGACTAGTTAACATGTTGGTTTAATGGATGTTATAAGTGAATATTATGTGAATACGTGCTGTGCTTATATGTATGCGTATATTTATGTGACCCGAGACACAAGGACCCGACTCGAGACCACTTGGTCTCGAGTAAACAGTGAACAGCTGGGCCGATTGGGCCGTGCACCCCTAAGACCACTCGGAATCCACTTAGAGTGCATCACCTTGTATAAAACCCAAAACCTACACTCACTCTCACACACACTCTCCTCTACACTCTCTCTCTAGAAAACCTTAAACCCTAGAGATCAAGCATCACCTCTCCTCTCCTTTCTCTCAGATCAAACCGGCAACCATAAGGAGCTCTCAAATCAGCTTGTGCACACCCATTCGGAAGCTTCATTCGTCACTACTTCACATTCTTGTACCTATACTTGAACCGGTTAGTGGTTTCTTTGCAAACATATGTATATGCGTGATAAAAAGTGTTGATTAGGTGTTAAAGTGCATTGTAGCTATTGTTTAAGTATGATGAAAGTATTTGTTGATTTAATGGACATTGTTGAACGGTAAAGATATTTCATTGACATGAATAATGGACACAATACGTTTAGTGAATGATAGCCTTTGATGCTAGCTGTGTGTTAGAATGTTGTTTATGAATGATATGCCAAAATGATGTAACAAATACATACATATGTTGTCATTGAACCAAGTGATTGTGTGCTAGATATAGAAACGATGATAGCCTTTAGTGATGTCCGAATCATGCATTTGTTTAGAGGTTTAGGTTGCCTTGAATGAACATGCTTATAAATGAGGAAATGGATGAATGAGGGTTGAATGTGATATGAATCTTTGATGAACTATTTGAATATATGTTGAACATTTAAAAACTGTGTGTTTTAATCCATTTGGTTTAGGTTTTAGACAAGAAAACATGTTTGAGTGATTTGGTTGGATAGTACACCATTACATGAAATAGAAATTCCATTGGCTGGTACAAATGCTGGCAATCAGCAGGTGTGCCATTCGAGACCCCCGGTCTCGACTCGAGACCGTTAAACCATAACTCGAGACTGCAGTGTTTGCGACTCGAAACCATCTCATGACAACTCGAGACAAGCTTCAAGGACTCGAGACCAGCAAGGTCTCGACTCGAGACCTCAGAGGTTGTGACTCATGCTTGACAACTCGAGACCAACCATCCACAACCCGAGACCACTAGGTTGCGACTCGAGACCGCATAGTCTCGAGTCGAGACCGCTTAGTCTCGATCATGATGTTCGACTAGATTATTGGGCCGCATTTAATGTTTGGACTGCATGACTTCCAATTACTGTTTATCTGGACTAAGTGCTACTGATTTAACTGTTCGAGTATTAGGACAGGCCCAATAACCTTGTATGTTTTGTATGCTATGTGTTAGATACGTGTACCATATACGTGATTACTTGCACCCAAACCTGACCTATATTGGTAACCATATTAGGACGTGGTGACCAGCATACTTAACCAAGTAAACTAAACTGCCGAGCAACCCAAGGTGAGTTCACACCCTCTACAAAGCATGGGATTTCCAGGGGTTGGGAATGGGGTTAAGGAACATGGATTCCTCGTCCTTTATTGGGTAGGAGAGTGCTGGTTCAGGAATATAATTCCTCGTCCTCTTGGACATATAACTTTCACTAGACCAAAACTCTATCACGAAGTCCCTCCTTTTTATATCGACTTAATCGCCGGGCCAATGGCGAGCGGGTCATTAGTTAGATAGCGATATTTAGGTTTGACAAACCTCACACCGTGCCGCAGAGGACGGGCGTGAACTAATGGATCTGGTCACCTCAATGATGATAGACTTTGACAGTTCAGGGCACATAAACATGACTACAGTCAGCAGTCGATATGGTAACGAGTCTATTAACATACATGGGGTAGCCCCCACGGCCGTAGAGCCAGATAAACGAACATGGGGTAGCCCCCACGGCTGGATTGCCAGAGTAATTGGGTTAAACGAATCATGTTTTCAACTATGGGGTAACCCCCACGGCAGGATGCCAGATAAAGGTAACTGTTTTCGAAACAACTTAAAACTAACACCCAACTGTGAACTCGCTCAACATTATTGTTGACTCGTTACTACATGTTTTGCAGGTCAATAGGTACTTAGCTGGAGCCTGCATGGAAGAGAGTCGTTGTGGGACATGGATGGCTGTGTGCCATGATAAACTTTGAAACAATTAAACTTATGTTTTGGTCTTTAAACATTATGCTTCCGCTTGCAACTTAAATTATGTTTTGATTGGACACCAATTGTATTGGTTGGACTTTATAATTACTTACATGCTTGTTCAATATGATTGGTGGCTGGATCCTGGTCAGTCACGCCTCCAAGCGGTGGTATTCCGCAGGTAGATTTTGGGGGTGTGACAGGGAAACATACTTTACAACATCTTTATCAACACACCCGCTGATATCAACCAATGTCTCCATCTCGTCTAGCCACTTCATGGCATCTATAGCTCCCTTTTCTCCATTAAAATCACGGGGTTTGCAAGAAACAAAATATTTATATGTGCACCCGTCTTTTGCAAAACGGGGTTTTTCCTTGACCACTTGTTTTGACTCACTCCTCGCAGTTGAGGAATAATGTGAGCTTTCTTTACGTGCGGAAGAATGTGGGATAGAATGGGACTTATGATGAGTCGAACTCGATCCTTTATAGTTAGCTATGAAATTCTCCATAGTTTTGCCGACCTCTACGGCTATGAAGGCTTGAAGGTTAGCTCCCTCGCCTTCGAAGGTAATATTCACATTTATATCATTGTTGTGCCCGCTATTGGCACCATCCGAATGTGGATTTTCCATTCCTATAAACTTGGTCTAAAAACCAAAATGAATGATTGATCAGTGCAATATATAATTGGCGTGGTGCAGTGTGTATATATTTTTAGTTATATTTTAGCTCTTTTTACTCGCAAATTCAAGTTTTAAAATTATAAAACATGATATAATACTATCACTCTACACACACGTTAGGGCAAGTGCATCCATCGCGGACGTAGTATAGTGATGGCAAGATACCAAGGTCGTCCAATGACACAAGAGCTTTTAATATTGGCTTATCGTTAACGTCTAATCTAACCAAATTTTGATGAAAAATGTTTTAAAGTTATAAAAAGATAAACTAAAAAGCAAAAATAAAATATAAGGAAAAACAAATAAATAAGAAGGAATCACTTGGTTCCAACTCCTTATGTATCTTTAAATGATTTCCGCACTTTGGGCACTTTAAGAGATTATCTTTAAGTTATAGCAGTAGGCCCCCTTCCAGGCAGCACTACCCTCAACCTATTGGTCTGAGGCAGCAGGGATACAGTCCCGCAAGGTCAGATTATTGAAAGATAATTAAGTATGTTAGTAATGCGAAAAGTGGTAGGTCCCCTTCCAGGCAACGTTACCCTTAACCCTTTGGTCTAAGTCAGCCGGTATATAGTCCTCGCAGGGTTGGTTTAGAGTTATAATAGTATTTTATAGATAAGAGATTTAAGCGATTTCCTTCTTTATTTTGGGACGAACAATACCGCCCAAACCATGAAGTAGTACTAAGCTTGAACTAGGTTCTCGCAGGATCTATACACTGAAAGAGACATAGAATTACCCAACCACCCTTCTAACCCCCTTCCAAGTAGTTAACACGCTTTATATAGACCGTAAAGACATGAATATGTGAATCAACAATATATGAAGAATGGATAGATAAATTCTCCTTCAATATAAAAAACTAGTTATTAAAGTCATTAATACATACCCATATAAAAAGGAGCCAAAGCTTGGAAATCAAAACGCAATACATAAAAGATTTATCTTCGCCAAGTGATTTAAGAGTTAAGCTAAGCATGGCCTTTGTTTGACAAGAACTCTTACGATCAATCTTGGATCCTGAGACTACTACACACTCTAAATGATGGAAGATGGATGATGGTTGTGGATGATGGTGTTGTAGTGGTGGTGGAGTGGTGGCAAGTGTGAGATAAGTGGTTTGCCAAGGGATGGATTGGAATGGAACCAAGCACCCCTATTAATAGCTGAAGACAGACGATCAACACGGCCCGTGCCCACCTGGCACGGCCCCGTGGCCATCTTTCTCTCACTTCCTCATTAACTGAAGTGTCAGATCTTGTACTAACACGGCCCCGTGTGTCAATGGCACGGCCCGTGACCAATGTACTTGCTGTACTAGATCAGATCTGCGAATTTTAGAGTTGACCACGCCTCGTGTTGCCTTAGCACAGCCCCGTGTTGGTTGTCTGGTTTTTCCTTTGCAGTTGTCTTTTCTTCTATAGAGAATCTTGTCTTAGGCAAGACCTATGCCTGGGGGGCACGGCCCCATTCCAGAGCTTCTGATCTTGCTATTTTCTTGGTTTGGATGTGGATGAGGGCTTGGCGAGTTGTGTCAATCCTCCTTCATTGTATTTATGTTGGTTTTTGCTGTTATTTTGCTCCTTTTGTGCGTTTAAGCTCTTTTGACCCTGTAAATTCAAAAGGAACAAAGAAACGAGCTGTTTCCAACAGAAAAGGGTTGATTTTATGCCGTATTTGATATAATTTGTATGCTTTTTTACGCACATCAAATACCCTCACACTTGAATATTTGCTTGTTCTCAAGCAAAACTCTATAAAGTGGCTTACACACCCAAACAGAATAGGTAGAAGAGAAGGTTTTGGACTTATCTTTAGAGTGTCGGGAATCCAAGATCTAAATTTATTTTGTTTTTATTTTATTTACAATCTTATTCGTCATAATTTATTTAAAACATAATTTAAGAAAAAATATTTTTTGTGGGCATAACATGTGGTCACTCAGCACTCGACTAAAGATGTGTAAGTGAAAACGCTCGTGCCCGGTTTTGGAACTTACTCCTACCATAGGCTTGACAAACAATCAAACCTCATCCTTTTTGACGTTTAATACTTGTAAATATCAAGAGGGCTTTAAACGGTAGGTTGTGATTTGGGTAGGTGTGTTTTATTGAAATGGAAAAAGGCGTAAAAAGTATCGCTTTTTCCATTGCTTTGTGGCTTAGCAAAAAATACTTTGTTTTTTTTTTTTTGCCAAAGTTGAAACTGAGCCATAATCGTAATTTTATAACCGATATTTTTACAAAAATAAAAGGTTTTCGGATGAGGGTATTTTTGTGGGTTTAGAAATAAAAGGGTTAAGGCTCAAAGGTTTTATCTAGGGGAATATTTTTGGTAAACAAAAACTATAAATAAAGGTTTTGAAGTGAAAAATGGTTTAATCCTAATGCCTCCATCATTTATTTACATGGATTTGTGTCGGTTAGGACTTGGAACGTATTGTATTGGCAAGTTCTAGATTCGTAAGAACCAAACAGACTATTCACACAAGAAACGAAAATTGAGCAATTAGTATAGATGTTTATTTATATGCATGTAAAGGCTCAAAACTCACTTTTGTGGGAAAAAGGAGTTGTAGTGTAAAAATGTATATATAATCAAATTTTACAAAGATTTTTTATGCCCGTTTTTATAATTTTCTTAATTGGTTCTTTTTATCATGACGCTATCAGGTGTAAATTAGTAAAAACATAATTTTTAGAACTTATTTTACCCAAATAAACCAAGATAAGTAAAAGAAAATAAAAAAAATTTTGAAAAAGTTTTGGGTGATTAGCGGTTTTCCAAGGCGAGTTTTGTATAAGGCTGGTTTTTAGGACAAACGATTCAAGGTTTTATCATCACCTCCACACTTAAATTACACATTGCCCTCAATGTGTCCCAAATAGGTTTTATTTTGGCTAAATGTGTAGAAAGTGTGCGAAAAATAGCAATTTCTTTGTTACTGGCACTTGCAGCACGGGGGCGTGCTTCGGGGACACGACCCCATGTCCAAAGTGCCAGTAACAAATCTGAACAGAAGACTTACAGTATGGTGGACAAGGAGGCGTGCTGGGTGAGCACGGCCCGTGCCACCTTCTCGGCAGAAAATTTTGGACATTTGAAGGTTGAGCACGAGGGCGTGCCTGGTGGGCACGGGCCCCGAGCTGCAGACATTGGTTTGAAGTTTTTGAGTCGGGAGGCCCTGGTTTATGTGCATGGGTTCCATTTTTCATTATTCCTTTGGCGCTTTCAATTTCTTTCACACATTTATTGAAACCATCGTCAACCATACTTCCATTTCATTGAAAATAAGAGATAAGTACAAGGAAATAAAGATTGCAATCCTAAATTAACCTAAGCTAGATAGATTCTTGAGGAATGCCTCGACGAGATCATTATTTAAAAACCCTATAGCTACTTTCCTAGATCTAAGATTGTTAGTCGTCGGAGGACTTGAGCTATTTTCTAGGAGCACTCAATTAGAGGTCGTTGAGCATCTCCTCTATCTCCCTTAGAAGGAAGATATAGGGTTCCTCGTCGACCTCGTCTTGAGGGGGAGCGGGATTTAGCGGAACCTAAAAGAAGATATTGAGAGGGGGGTTCCGGGATCTCGTCTTCCCACCCGGTGTGTTGAATGACCTCACTTGCAAGGATCCAATCTTCTTGAGGCCCGATCGGTTCCATTAGAGGCATGACAAAGATGTTCAACCTTTTGAGTAAAAGGTTGATCTCCCTAAAGCAATCTTCTAGACCCATAGAGAGATAGTTCACCCGGTCGATAAGAACCTCTTCCACCGCGGTCATTTCCTCGAGAGATTCCCTTAAAGCACTTATGCATCTCACGAGAGTAACTTCAAGGGAGATTCTTCTCCCCTGTCAGTTATTCCCTGAGCTATTTGATGATGTCACACTCTGTTGACTCGAAATTCTAAGAAAGACGACAAACTGTTACAATTTTTGGAATAACAGACTATTCAGCACGGCCTCGTGCCCATGTGGCACGACCCTTTGCTGCTCCACCAGCTCTGGATGTTTAGCTCAAAAATTTTTATTTTTAAGTTAAATTTGTTTAATTTTTACTTTTCTGGATGTAAATAACTTAAAATAATGTTTTACTATAGTAGATTTTCAAAAATTTGAGCTAAAAAGCAAGCTTCTGAACCTCCTATTGAAGCTTTTGAGGTTGAAGCTTCAAGCTTCAATAGAGGTTTTGGTGGAAGGAAGAAGAGGAAAGGACCAAAAGAAGTAAAGACAAGAAGGTTATATGAAACCTTTTCAAGAACATACCTTTTAGAGTATGTGTGCAAGATCTAGAGGATCTTGGTCTTTTTGGAATGGTTCCAAACATTCTACTCAAGGTTGACTTTATAGACAGTGACAGCACGTCGACACGGCCCCGTGCCTGGGCAACATGGCCCCGTTTCGCCTGCATGAGTCAGAGAAAGTTGTCCATTAGTGAGACACGGGCCACTTCATCATTGACACGACCCCGTGTTGGAAAATACGAGGGGCATGGCCATGTGTTAGTCCAACACGCCGCATGTTTTGGAAGAAGATTGGGCACGACCCCATGTTTAAGGAACACAGCCCCATGTTCAGGGAATTTATGAAGTTTTGTCTGGGTTTTTAAGGAATTATCCGTTATTGGGTGGTTCCTTATTGGTTGGAACAACACCGTATTGCCGGATATACCTTAGGCTCCGGCGAGAGGTTCGAAAACGCAAGAGTTTGTCGGAAAGATAGAATCCTGCTTTAAAAATGGGAAAACGGAACCATCCCTTATTTACCTTATCCGTGCTCTTGTTAAAGAAGGTATGAGTCGGCTCGCTCCTGTCCAAACCGTCGGTGTGAAATTCACACTCTGTAAAGAGGACTGTCATCGCGAAATCAAAACAGGGACGACTATCGCTTTCGTCTTCGCAAGCGTCTAGGGTAGGTTTGTTGGCTTTGGTGTTGTTTATACCTGATTTTTCTTCCATCGATTCTCCTTTGGTTGAGATCCTTGATGAACATTGCGCCTTCATTAAGGATTCTACATCTTTGAATTTTTGGAGAATCCTCTTTTCTATTTGACTTATGTCTTCTAAGTCTCCTAGGTAAGAGGATTGCTGAAGTTCATGAGGATGGACATTATTATCATTTTTACTCCCGCCCATCTTAAGGTGATCGTCATAGGAAAACGATGGGGCTAAGTAGTTGGGAGTGAAGTTTAGAACGCCACATTCTGATTTTTCATGCTCCTCCCCACAATAATCGCACCATTCACTGTAAGAGTGGCGGGGGTAAAAATAATCATAAAAATCCATGTTTTCCATAAAGTTTTTAACCGTTGGGATCAGGCGGTTACTATTTTCCTACAAATTGCTAATCTGAAACGGCCCAGTGTTAGGGTAACACGGCCTCGTGCTCCAGTTTGTATCTGGTAGAAAATAGTTTTGAGGTTACTAGAGAGATGACACTGCCCCGTGTAGATCACACACAGCCCCGTGTTACTTTTGCTGAAAGTGAAAAATTTAAAGAAAAACCTAAAAAGAAAATATAAAAATGATTAGGCCGTTAATATTAAGCTTTCTCAAAATCCTTGTGTCCCCGGCAGCGGCGCCAAAAACTTGACGTGGTGCGGTGTGATCTACACACACGTTAGGGCAAGTGCACTCATCGCGGACGTAGTATAGTGATGGCAAGATACCGAGGTTGTCCAAGGACACAAGAGCTTTTAATATCGGCTTATCGTTAACGTCTTATCTAACCAAATTTTGATGAAAAAGTGTTTAAAATTATAAAAAGATAAACCAAAAATAAAAAATAAAATATAGGGAAAAACAAATAGACAAGAAAGAATCACTTGGTTCTAACTCCTCTTTTATGTATGCTTTAATGATTTCCGCACTTTAGGCATCTTAAGAGATTATCTTTAAGTTATAGTAGTAGGCCGCCTTCCAGGTAGCGTTACCCTCAACCTATTGGTCTGAGTCAGCAGGGATACAGTCCCGCAAGGTCTGATTATTGAAAGATAATTAAGTGAGTTATTAATGCGAAAAGTGGTAGGCCCCCCTTCCAGGAAACGTTACCCTCAATCCTTTGATTTGAGTCAGCAGGGATACAGTACTCGCAGGGTTGGTTTAAGGTTTTAATAGTAGTTTATAGATAAGGGATTCAAGTGATTTCCTACTTTCTTCTGGGGAGAACAGTATCGCCCAAACCGTGAAGTAGTACAAAACTTGAACCTGGTTCTCACAGGATCTATACACTGAACGAGACATAGAATTACCCAACCACCCTTCTAACCCCCTTCCAAGTAGTTAATGTGCTTTATATAGACCGTAAAGACACGAATATGTGAATCAACAACATATGAAGAATGGTTAGATAAATTTGCCTTCAATATAAAAAACTAGTTATTAAAGTCATTAATACATACCCAAATAAAAAAGAGCCAAAGATTGGAAATCAAAAAGTGATACATAAAAGATTTGTCATCACCAAGTGATGTAAAAGTTTACCCAAGCATGTTCTTTGTTTGATAAGAACTCTAATGATCAATCTTGGATCTCGAGACTACTACACACTCTAAATGATGGAAGATGGATGATGGTGGTGGATGATGGTGTTGTAGTAGTGGGGGAGTAGTAGCAAATGTGAGAGAAGTGGTTTGCCAAGGGATGGATTGGAATGGAACCAAGCACCCCGATTTATAACTGAAGACAGACGATCAACACGGCCCGTGCCCGCCTAGCACGGCCCCATGGCCATCTTTCTCTCTCTTCCTCATTAACTGAAGTGTCAGATCTTGTACTTACACGGCCCCGTGTGTCAACGGAACGGCTCGTGGCCAATGTACTTGTTGTACTATCTTAGATTAAGCGAATCTTAGAGTTGACCACGCCCCGTGTTGCCTTAGAACGGCCCCATGTTGGTTGTCTGGTTTGTCCTTTGTTGTTGTCTTTTCTTCTGCAGAGAATCTTGTCTTGGGCACGGCCCCGTGCCAGAGCTTCTGATCTTGCTATTTTCTTGGTTTGGATGTGGATGAGGGCATGACGAGTTGTGTCAATCCTCCTTCATTGTATTTATGTTGCTTTTTGCTGTTATTTTGCTCCTTTTGTGCGTTTAAGCTCTTTTGACCCTGTAAATTAAAAAGGAACAAACAAACAAGCTTTTTCCAACGTTAGTACCGAAAAATGGTTAATTTTACGTTGTATTTGATATAATTTGTATGTTGTATTTTACGCTCATCAATAATAAATGGTCATCTAATCTGATGACTTGATTTTTTATTAGTCGTGGTATCATTAAACCATATAGGCTATAAGGTTTGGATATACGTATCCTTTACCTTTTTGGAACAGTGTGCACGACGTCACAACTGTCAAAAAATATGATTTAACATTTCAAACGAATGTTGAATAAAATAATTCAAGTATATCCAGCAACGCTCTCATAGGACCATCGAGGGCCATGAGGCTTGGACATAGTCCACCACCTTTTGGATCGTGGATCATAAAGTCACAACAGTCATGGTCGCATTTGACAAATTAAAATAATATATATATATATAGTGGAGGATTCAAATTTGAAGAAATTTTTTGTAAGAATAAAAAAGAACAAACTTCAACCAATAAGAATACTTCGTTTTACTTCATTTAATTTTTATATTTAATATGGGTGTAAGGGTGTATTGGTAAAATTAGATAGATCACTAATTGTTAGTCTTCCTTTTTAATAGCTAACTAAATTAAATTTGTAACTTATTTTCAAAAAAAAATATATATCTTTTCAAATAAGAAAAAAATTAATTTAAAGTGTAGGATAAATTACGAGGTGTGTAGGATGAATTACGAGTTGTGTAGGATAAATTTCAGTATATGTAGGATAAATTTAAAAAACGTGTAGGATAAATTTTGATGTGTCTAGGCAAAAAATTTAGTGTGGAGGATGATAGTCTTTATTACTAATTAATTAGTCAAAAATAATAATAAATGAGATGAGAGAAAAACTATTTAATATTTTACAATTGTACCCTTTGTTCTTTTTCTTCTCAATTTAATTTTCTTCTAAAATGAACCTCCCCCTATATATATATATATATATATATATATATATATACATATATATATATATATAAGCCGAGATCTCATTTGATCAAATGGCTATGAGGCTTGAACATGGTTCACCACCTTTGGACAGGGTGCCAGATGGCGACAACTGTCATTGTCTTAATTAATATTAAAATATAGCCTGTAGGCAAATCATTTGACATCACATGGGATGTTAAAAATAAATGATAATGGCATTGATGATATTAGCCATGATCTTATTCGACCATATAGGCTATAAGGCTTGGACATAGTCCACCACCCAGATGGCTAGTGTGATTCCTCAATGTCACACTGCCAAGAATATCAACATTACTTGAATGTTAATACAGAAGAATGTCTTAATGGCTTTGACAATATATATATATATATATATATATATATATATATATATATGTGTGTGTGTGTGTGTGTGTGTGTGTGTGTGTGTAGCCATGGTCTCATTTGACCATAGGGGCTATGAGGCTTGAACATAGTTCACCACATCTAGACAGGAGGGCTATTCATCCTTAACTGTCATTTATAATTGCCAATAATATAGGCTTTGCCATATGGCTGGTGAAAAACCATTAAGAAGATCTTGTTGATATATTGAGCAAATTGATAAAGTTTCGAATTAAAATCGAGACGATCGCTTTGAAAAGAATGTAATGAATACATATAATAGATAAATTGAAATTATCATTTAAAGGTTAAAAAGTTACAATACTTGCCCCGAAAAAGGACTTTGAAATAAAATTATATACTTGTCCATGCATGGACTAAAAGAAATGTATGGCCACGCAGGGACTAAAAAGAAATACATGTCCACACAGGGACTTTTGGAATTTACATAACAACAAATAAAGAGATAATAATTCCCTACTCATCTTTCTTCCCTCTAACTAGCTTGGAGAGCTTCTTGAAGAACTTGTTTGTCTTCCTCTCAGTCCTTTCAGCCTGACGTTGAATTTGCTCCGCTCTTTCCAAGGCCTAATTAATGGCCTCTATTTGTGGCGATGGTTGTGGTTGTGGCTGAGGCACAACTAGATACTGGTACACATAATTGTGATACCCAGTACTTGGGTAGGCAGGAAGGAAAGGAGATGGGTATAAAGCATTGTGTACAACCACCTGCAAATAGGGGTCGTAAGCTGGCGCCTGGTAGTTAAAATCAATTGGCGCTGTTGCGTCTAAAGGATCATATCCAGTCGTATCTGGATACGTCAGGACTAGGTTATCAAAACCCAATGGTGGTTGTTGAGCAAAAGTTTGAGGAGTTGGATCAACAACCGGCACAGTATTGGAGGGTCCACCCATTTGTGGGTCCTCCGGAATGGTGGGGTAAGTTTGGGGCAATGGTGGTAGTGAGCCCGACTGTTGTCCCGCATGCATAGACATACCTGCTCCACGTTTTCTCCTTGGTTTTGGTTGTTCCACAAGTTCCATCGGCACGTCTTCTGGTGGAGGTGGCGGTGGTGGCGTCGGAGGTTGATACGGAGGTGTATGTATAAAAGTAAACTGGTTGAAATATTGGTCCCATTCATCGGGACCCTGGTATAGTGATCCTGCATAAGATGCAGTACCACTGGAATGTTCGATCGGGTGCATATGTGACCCGGATTGGGGCATTTCCAGATTAGAATCATCGTCTGGTTCATTCTGCTGGTCCATTTGCTTTTGAGCAGCAGGTGGGGTGTTAATGTAGTGGTTTGGGTCAAATGAACCAAGGAAAGAATGGGAATAGGAGTGGTGGGAGTGGTGTGATTGGTGAGAGTGGTGAGAATGATCTGAATGGTGAGAATGGTAAGAAGGTGATGAGTTGTGGGAGACAGCGTGTCTCGCTGGATGGGATGAATATAAGTCGCTCGAGTATTGCTGATAATCCGAGCTGTGGGACAGCGAGGGTGCGTGTCTCGATGGACCTCCTCGCATTGGCCCTTTGCCTTTGCCTCTAAATCTTGGCGACATATTTTATATCCAGTCAAAAATAAAAAACAACAATATACATAACTTAATAAAGATGTGAGTAATCCTAGGCCAACACCTAGACTCAGAAAGTCTAAGGATTATGTTATTGTGACAATTGAGATTACACAATAGGCTTGTGTTTAATTCACTCAAACGTTGGCTCTGATACCAACCTGTCACACCCTGATATTTCACAGTGGGTCCGGACTTGGGGTACGTGATGAGATTGATATCAAATACACAAATAGCACACCGGAAGTCTTGGAATTAAAATACTATTACAATTTACAATGTCTGAATGTTCAAAAAAATAATTATATTGGCGGAAGCGTATAAAAAGATCCACAGGCGGATCGAAAATAACAAAATGATACATGTGGAAGACTACTAGGCTTCAAATGCAAGGAGTTGCAAATTCCTCTTAAGCATTTACGTGCACGTCCAGCCTATTTCGTAACCTTGCTACCTGCACTTAGCATTTTGAAGATACATCAGTTTACACTGGTAAATACAAATAACCGACACATTTTGAAAATATTTCAAAATTGTTTTAAGTGCACTAGGCACATGTATTTTATAAATAACTTGGGATAGTAATATATAAAATACCTTGTATACAGATTTACAAGCCTGTCAATACATATGGGGCTCGGTACAAAACACTGGTAACATGATTATCCGACATGCCACTTTAACCAATAACGGGTATCCCCGATATGGGTAGAAAAATATTTTATATTAGCATTAGCATCGGTCGGGTGTATGTCTACACCCCGTGCTTAAGTCGTGGCCATTTGCAATTAAATGAGCCGAGGATATCCAAGACACGGTCGTGTTAACCCCCAATGTTTAAGTTATCAAGCAAAACAGATTAAAACGGGTTATGCGGATTTTTAGTCACAATTCGACATATGATCACATACCCGACCAAGCGGTAATAATTTACCCTATCCCAAACCCGTATAGGGAAAATAGGTTAAGAGTATTTACCTGGCTTAGTAATCTTTAAATTCAAGATATAATAATTGGCACAGCCGATATATGAATTAACTTAGCACGGAGCAATCTACTAGACGCCCTTAGTCTGGAATGAATGGCATAATAACCAATTAGAATATTAATGGGTCTTATTCAAGTCATAGACTTGGGCCAGTTAACTTAAATTGACGAAAACGGTACGGTACGCTAGATTAAGCGGCGACCGGATAGAATGTAGTTTAAACCCTCACAAGTACTAAAACTTGTATAATATGGGTAAACTTATTTACAATCTGGAATTTGAAAAGAATTGACCCGATTCGATAAACTTTCGCAAACTAGTTACATGAGCTAACGGTACGCGCATAGGCGGTATCGGGTGATCGGGTGAGCCATAAATAAGTTCAATATGCCAAAACATTTTAATTAAGTTGCCAATCAGTAGGTTATGCACTTTGTATGTTCATCAATGTTTAAAATCAAGTTATGCACCAAAAGAGCATTTTCGGTATAATATGGAATATTTCATGAACTTGCATAAAAACTCAAGAACCGATTATGATCAGGTAGTGTAACCACAGAGGGTTATTCTACACTATAATATGATCATAATGCAACTTAGAATCAGTAGCTAAAGTTGCTAAATCGGGTCAGAATCTAAAATCAAAGTAGAAGTCAAACTGCTTGACTTTCGGTTGCAAACCGACATGTAAACTGGAAATGACAGGTTGAACCTGCTTAAACATGTTCTAATATTAGTTACCAACTGATTTAGTGTCAAAAATATGTGTTAAAACGTTTACAATTTCATTTTATAAGTTTTTCAAAAATCTGCCTTTTGACTTTTTATTCAACTTAACTTTGACCTGTCATTTGACCAACTTAACTTGATTTCCAGGAGGTGCTCTTTTAAGGGATTAACACCTACCTTATTACGATCACGTAGCCATGTTCAATTCGAACAATGGCTGAACCACAATGGTCTAAACCAAAAGTCAAAGCAAAAGTCAATTTGCTTGACTTTCAGCTAAATAAAAGTCTATAAAACGAAATGAGCAAAGTAAGAACACTTACTTGTGATCCTAGAAGAATATTGAACTCAGTTAGGAGGTTTTTTTTATCAGGAGCTCCAGATAAGAGAGATAGAGGAAGTTTAGAAGAAATGAGCAAGTTCAAGTGTTGAACAAGGGCCTATTTATACTAAATGAGGTGACGCAAGATCAAGACAGGTGTTGGGGCTGTTGTAGGATGTTCCCAGGTGTCCATGGACGTGTTAAGAGCTGAAGATGGGTGGCACATTCGCGGATATTTGGCAAGATGGAAGAAAGACATGGGTAGCAAACAAAATCTGCCCAGATACGATACTTACGGACCGTAAGGGCCTTAGGCTTACAGTCCGTAAGCCCACAGCACGCCCTTGGTTTTTAAATCCTTACGGACCGTAAGGAAAAAAGGCCTTGTGGTCTGTATACGATGCCCATATAATATTTTTATTCATAGCTTACGGTTCGTAAGGTTTAGACATTTACGATCCGTAAGCTGTCACTCAGAGGCCAAAATTGTCATGTTGACATAAATGGTCCCTCCACAACATTCTTCCATTATTTCGCACATTTTAGTCCTTCTCGCCAAACAACGTGGTATAATTGAGTGTTATCATACACGTGTCTTTATTATTCGACACAAATTTACGGGGTGTTACACCCGAGGTTACACCGGGTAAAATTATCGTGTTAGACCTTTTAGAAACTATGAATAGAAATGTAGTTGAATCATGTAGAGAAACTTATCTCTATATGTTCCCAACATATGGGTCATCAAGTACTTCTTCTCCAAGGAATCTTCATGCATATCTTTATGTCTTTTTCTTGTATTGTTACTCTTGTAGTTTTCTAATCTCATCAAGTTAGGCACATAGCCTACTTTTAATACAAGAAACATGGGGTGGAGAAGAGTCTTACTTAATTAAAGATTTTATTAAAGACATAAACTATAATAAAAACTAATAAATTGACATAAAAACTCTACTTAAGAGTTTATCTCCCATATGAAGAGTCTAGTAAATAATTATAATTTCATTAAATTATAATTTCTCTAAATTAATATCCATTTAAACTGTCTAAATTTCCAACAGTAACAATGAAGATCACAATTTAATTAGGTAAAAGTTGTACCTTTTAAAGAGAAACCTTTCGTCTCAAATCAACTAATAATTTCACCAACCTAAACAAAATCAAACACAATCAAAACCCTAGTATGATATAATATTAAAAAATTATATCACCTGAGAGAGTGAGAGAGATTTGGAGTGATGGACGGCTGGAAAAGTGGAGCATAGACAGCGCTGCGGCGGTGGACGATCGGGGGTGGAGATGGCTGTCGGCTATACGCAAGAAAGGATGGAGGCAGGGACGCAGGATGTGTGTGATGAATGTTCTGTGTTGACGCTTTTCGTATTTTACTTTAACCCTAGCTCGCCACTAACAACACACGTCGATCGGAACCCTAAGTGTTACACCCTTAAATTTTCACTTGATTTTAGTAATAGATTATACCATTTCAAATAAAATATTGTTTAAGTAACATGACTTTCATTAACGAAGTTCATAAGTAACATCAACCTTAGTCAACTAATGACTAAGGTAAAACATTTCAAAAGTTGTTTAACAAGTGTTTACAACCCATACACAAAAGTACTAAAGATTTAAAAACATTGCGGAAGCTTCAAAATGTAGTGTTCGGTTCTTCATCATATGCTTGATCGCCATCCGTAAGTTCCCCAACATGACCTAATGTCAAAACCACATCAAAGGTTAGTTTTGACAACAATAAAACAGGTATAATCGAAATCTAGGATCAAAACAATCAAGAACAATTGAAATTTCCGGTTTAAGGTCGCTCGCGCCCCGCGAGGAAGGTTACGCGGGCCTAGGGGTGTTCAAAAAACTCGTGGCTCGCAGCTCGCTCGAAACTCGCTCGAAAAAAGCTCGAAGAAAGCTCGGCTCGAAATTGGCTCGGTTTTTAACGAGCCAGCTCGGCTCGGCTCGGTTTGTAAACGAGCCGAGCTCGAGCTTGGTCTGGCTCGGCTCGTGAGCTCGCGAGCTGGCTCGATAAGGTTTACGTCCTTCATTTTTTTTGTCCCACATCGCTTAGAAAACAAAAACTAAGGAAGTATTTCTCCTATAAAAGAAGGTAAAGACAATGTACAAAGTGAATTAACTATTTATACTTGCATATTTAGCCATATGGTTAAATTAAATGGCAATTATGGCCCTTAGTCTATGAAGAAATTCATTTTAAGGGCTTTTTAAGTAGAAAATTGTGCGGTTTTTTGTTAGTTCGAGCTAGATCGAGCCGAGCCGAGCTAGCTCGAATTCTTATCGAGTCGAGCTCGAGCCTCAAATCTCAGCTCGATTTGAAATTCGAGCTCGAGCCGAGCCAGCTCGAATCGAGTTCGAGCCGAGCTCGAGCTGGGTCTAGCTCGACTCGACTCGGCTCGTTTACAGCCCTACGCGGGCCGCGAGAACCTCTCGCGTGTCGCGGCAGGTTCCATGTGACCTTCCGCGTGGCGCGGGGGGTCATGTTTTCCAGCAGCTCCAGTTTTGTGAGCTGCATTTGCTGCTAGCTCCGGAAAATCCAGTTTTTAACTTCGTTTGGCCATATCTTTTGACTCGTAAGTCCGTTTTAAGTGATTTTTCTTCCTATATGTCTGTAAATTCATTACCGACATAACTATTATAAATTTGATACCCAAAATTTAATTTACGGACCGAAAGACCATATGCACTATGTAATTATTCGACCCATTCTAACCTTACACATTTTACTACCATTTAACTAAAAAACCTATGGCGCCTTATGCCCAACATCCGAGGCTTGTTATCACCCGCATTTCTTACCAATTTCATGGTTTAATGCCTTTGTGACTATTATCGCCATTATCGTCTACTAGAACGTTTAAAACTACAATTTTTCACAACTAATAGACCCGTTGGCTCATCTTGTGGAATCATCCACTTATGATGACTACCAATTGGTTCGTTTACTATACTAAGTCTATTAATTCACATACAACCATAATCAATATAAATTCAACGCAGATTTCGAATCAACAATAAGATTTATAAAACTTATCAACAACTCACTTAATGTAACCAATCAAGTTACGTACCTTCAAAGTAGACCTTTCAAACGTGGTTCGCCACCCGCTTGTCCGCTTGACGCTCCCGCGCCCGTTCCTATAGAGTTCATATTTGATATGTTTAGAACTCTCTTTAAATCATAATTCACATAATACACCAAAACATCATGATTATGCGTTTAACTTGGAAATTTCAGTTTTTAAGCCTTCATAGAGGCATTTCAACAAACACTTCATGGGCATATTTTTACAAGATTAAACATCAAATCTCTAATCTATTATTTAGCACTAATTTCACATCATTCAACCTTTTTACATGATTGATAACTTCAAATTTTCTGGAATCACTTCAAAATTGCCAAAATACACTAGATTAACAATCTATTCTCTAGTGTTCATCAAATTACACATAACCCACTAATCACCTACAATGGTGTTCATGGATTCACCAAAATTTCTTATGATTTCAACTTCTATTGGTCTAGGGTTTGTCCCTAGACACTATAGTTGTTCCTTAATCATCATAACATACACATGCAACCCTAATTTCAGATTTTTCCCAATTCATGAGAAATTCAAGTTGAGAGATTTATCAAAATTTTACATACCTTGTGATCCTCTTGTGATGAGGATCAGTAATTTATGCCTTAATTTCGACTTCAACTTGGATTAAACCTTCAATTTGCAAGATTATTGAAGTTTTAGGGTTGTGGAAGAGTGGGGATCGCCCCTGACTTGCTTGTACGACCAGACATCCCTTTTTGGGGGTGTTTGGTTTGTTTTATTTGTTTTAATTAAAAGCAAGTTTCAATTCTTACAACTTAAGCCCCTCAACTTTGTTCAACATATTGTTTAGTAGCTTTTAACCCTATCATAAGCTATTTCTAGTCTTTTAACTAACTAGGTTAAAAATTTCTAGTTAGTAAATTCTCGTTTATTTATACTTTATAATTCTAGTATAAAGTTTTATATTTTTCGGGGTGTTACAAGTCCACCCCCCTTAAAAAGGGTTTCGTCCCCGAAACCGAAGTACGTACCAAATAATGTAGGGTGAAGACGTCGCATCTCCTCTTCGGACTCCCACGTAGTGTCCGAACCTTTCCTATGCTCCCATTTGACCTTGACTTGATTAATCACTTTGTTCCTCAAACTCTACTCTTTGCGATCTAAAATCGCAATTGGTTTTACTGCATAGTTGAGGCTGTTATCCACCTCGATATCATCGTAGTGGATACGAGCAGTTTCGTCTGCCAAACATTTTCGGAGATGTGACACGTGGAATGTGCTATGAATCCCACTCAACTCCTCGGGTAATCCGAGACGATAGGCTACCTTACTAACCCGTTCAGTGATTCTGAATGGCCCAATAAATCTCGGGCTTAGTTTTCCCCTTTTTCTGAATCTAATAATGCCTTTCCATGGGGAAACTTTTAGCATAACCATGTCGCCAACCTGAAATTCAATTGGCCTATTTCTTTTATCCGCATACGCCTTTTGCCTGTCTTGAGCCGCTTTCAAGTGTGCCCGAACCATGTTGATTTTCTCATTCGTAGCTCGGATTACAGCTGTCACACCCCAACCGATGGCGGAATCATCGGGGCGCGGTACTAGGCGAATCAGATTGCTCAAGAGAATCCATAACAACTATATTGCGATAATATTTAATACATTCGTTATCCCATACTAACAAATAATACAATCACATAAGTTATCACAGATTTCTTGTCCTCTCGAACAATACAAATCCGACAACCTAGATTTTAGTTGAGTTTCTAGACTCCCTAGCTTGATTTGATATAGTCTGCGATCTAACCTGCAACATACGTTAAAATATTTGTCAATACAAAAGTATTGGCGAGTATACAGGTTTGATAAGTATAGCATAGTAGATAAAAAGTGTAGCGAATTTCCATATGCAAGAACGTAATACACGACATACATACTCACAAAACTGATACTACCAACTAAGTCCTCGATGCTCGAATGTACGATGGCATAACTAGACCCCGTCGGGCGCAATAGTACTATACTAGTCGTGGTGGGACGTCGCGAGTATAAGCCCTAGCACATATGCAACTAGCATCACGTATATCTATGCATAACAGTTATTCGCAAGTGATAATTCGATTGATTGAATATTTCGATTGATAAGTTTGATTTGTTAGAAACGTATGTTACACCCAAAATTCGATTAAAAAGGGGTCAAGTATACTCACAGTGCGTATTTAGCGAGATTACAACTTGATTGAGTCGGTTGCGAGTATGTCTGTAATGATCCTTGAAGAATAGAGTAAACGATATACGGTTAAGCGAGATTAGCCTTGAAAGTTACACATTTGGTTGAATTGCCCTCATCCGTGCGGATCAGACATGTTATCCGTCCGGATGACAGGTCATCCGTCCGGATGACATGTTATCCGTGCGGATAACAGGTTGTCCGTGCAGTTGAGATAATGGTACGTGCGGACGGTGGTGTGCGTGCGGATGAGTGTGCGCGCGGGTGACATCTCATCCGTGCGGTTGACTGGTGCGTGTGGATGACATAACATCCGTGCGAGTAACTGGTGTGTGCGGATGACATAACATCCGTGCGAGTAACTGGTGCGTGCGGATGACATCCCATCCATGCGGGTGACATGTCATCCGTGCGGACTGACATGTCATCCGTGCGGACTTGTTTCATCCGTGCGGACTGACCTGTTGTCCGTGCGGACTGACCTGTTGCCCGTGCGGCTGTCATGTCTGTTTCGCACTGTTTTCGAGTGTTTAACGGAAGGAAAACGTTCGTTTTCACTAGAGTAGTGTAATTTCGCACTAACACCTGAAGTTCCGTCAATTCCGACTCATTCTAACGGCCGGGAATCACCCCGTTCCATCAGATCTGGCCGTTCATGATGGTTCTTCATGGTTAACTCGAAATCGCACATATTTAAGTGAGATTTGTCATTAAAACATGTGGAAATCACCCGGATCTGAGTTGTTTATAGTGAAATGAGACCCCAACTTGAAGTTCATAAGAACTCTTGGTGACATCACCTCAAAACGCCTCAAATCCGTAGATTTCACGGTTAGAATTTGAGTTGTGAAAGATAGAATGATGTAGATTCGAGTGTAGATTGTAGAAGTACAAGTTTTAGGTTGAAATCTTACCGGAATCACGAGGAAATCGAGAGAAAAGGGTCTTGGTGCGCATTTGGTTGAACAGGAGCTGTCACATCACTGTTCAAGTGATGTGACAGGGTATTTATAGGCAACAGAGAAGAGGGAAAGAGATCTGGCCCGGATAGCCCATCCGTGCGGATGGCCCATGCGTGCGGATGGCCATCCGTGCGCATGTCCATTTGTCCGGATGGTCCATCCGTCCGGATAGCTATCCTGACGCTTGGACTTCTCCGTTTTTGATCGTTTTGGTAGTTTTCGAAGCGCGTTCCTTTCATAATTAATTTATATTATTATTATATTGTTACTATTATATATATATATCACTAGCGGTCGTATTTACGTATCCAAAATCCAAAGTTTCGATAATTAACAATCGGTTTCGATTCGAGTATGCGATTATTAGCGCCGTTTCACGGCCATCAATGAAGGTAGTATAGGTCCTTTCTTGACGTCATCGTGAATGTTATGTAGTGCCACAAAGACTGACGGGGTACCGTTTACTCGTATTGTCATCATCGTCACGACGACTGGAGCTACAGCACTCACCCGAGAGTCCTCGTTAGCGTTATTTGTCTACGTTCGACACATCACGGCCACTGAGGAGGGTAGAGTAGGTCCTCACTCAATGTCTCCGTGAGTGTTAGTGTGATAATAGTGTAGTATAGTGATACTGTAGCTTGAAAATATGCGATTATCCTTCGAATAGCGATATATACGATATAGTTACATTATGATCCGAATCTCTGGTGCTAGGCGTAACGAGTATAACGAGTAGTAACAACGCACAAAAGTGCTGGTTGTTACAACATCAGTAGGTGCTAGCCCTCGTGGACCCACTTCTCCCCAACATACCGGAGTTCGACATTTTCTGCCATATAACAGTTCATACGGGGCCATCTTAATGCTTGCGTGATAGGTGTTGTTATATGAAAATTCGACCAAGGGTAGATAGACATCCCAACTACCCCCGAAGTCAATAATGCAAGCCCGCAGCATATCTCCCAACGTTTGTATTGTTCTTTCACTCTGCCCATCCATTTGTGGATGGTAGGCAGTGCTAATGAACAATTTAGTTCCCATTTGTTCTTGAAATTCACGCCAAAAATTCGAAGTAAACCGAGTATCTCTGTCTGATACAATGGATATCGGTACCCCATGTCGTGCTATGATTTCATTGGTGTACACCTCCGACATCTTTTCGGATGTATAAGTCTCACGAATTGGAATGAAGTGAGCGCTTTTTGTCCGTCTATCTACAACTACCCATATAGCATCAAACCCGCGGTTAGTTTTGGGCAATTTGGTCAACAAATCCATGGTGATTTGTTCCCACTTCCAAACCGGAATTTCCAACGGTGGAAGTCTACCGTATGGTTTTTGGTGCTCCGCCTTGACTTGTAAACATGTCAAGCATTTTTCTACGTTCTTCACCACATCTCTTTTCATCCCAGGCCACCAATAGTTTTGTTTTAAATCATTGTACATTTTGGTGGCTCCCGGATGAATTGAATATCGGGATTTATGAGCTACATCAAGTAGAAGCGCCTTCACTCCACAAGTATTTGGAACCCATATCCTCCCGAATCGAGTCTTCAACCCGTTATTCCCATCCATCAAATCTTTCAACTGACCGATTATTCTTTCCTTCTTCCAATTCTCCTCTTTTACTGCTTCTAATTGCGCCTCTCGAATACGTTCAAGTATACCCGAGGTCACCACGAGCTGCATCGACCTTACTCGTATTGGGACATAGTCCGCTTTTCTGCTCAAAGCGTCCGCTACCACATTTGCCTTTCTGGGGTGGTAATGTATTTCACAATCGAAATCTTTCACCGTTTCTAACCATCGCCTTTGTCGCATATTTAACTCCTTCTATCGAAGAAGTATTTTAAGCTCTTGTGATCGGTGTATATGGTGCACTTTACCCCGTATAGGTAGTGCCTCCATATTTTTAAGGCAAATACCACCGCAGCCAATTCAAGATCGTGCGTGGGATATTTCTTCTCGTGTATCTTCAATTGTCTCGAGGCATAAGCTATAACTTTGCCTCGTTGCATCAAAACGCATCTGAGCCCTGATAGTGAAGCATCCGAATAAACCACCATATCTTCGACTCCGTCCGGCAATGTCAGTACCGGAGCTTGAGTTAACTTTTCCTTTAGCGTTTGAAACGCATTTTCTTGATCGACACCCCAAATGAACTTTTCTTTATTTTGGGTTAGCTTTGTTAGCGGTGACGCAATCTTGGAGAAATCTTGAATGAATCTCCTGTAGTATCCCGCAAGCCCCAAAAAGCTTCTAATTTCCGAAGGGTTCTTCGGGGGATTCCATTTTGACACAGCCTCGATCTTGGACGGATCCACCAATACTCCGTCGGCACTTATGACGTGGCCAAGAAATTGTACCTCTCGTAACCAAAAGGCACACTTAGAGAATTTCGCATACAGCCTTTCTCGTCTAAGTGTCTCTAACACTTCTTGTAAGTGGTGTGCATGTTCAGCTTCACTTTTCGAATACACCATGTTAT